>CAWUFW010009502.1:560000-779142 GCA_963921515.1 Calotriton arnoldi
CCGACCTCCTGGAGCCCTGGCTGGGATCGGGGAGGCGGACGAGCCCTCATCGGAACTTCCAGGCCGGCCCGGCCATCTGGTCGCCCCATTGGAAAGCATTGCGCGCGGCCAGATGGCGAGGGGAAAGGTGCGACCAGATGGCCGGGACCGAAAGGACACCCATCTGCCCGCACCGAGCCTTCGCAGTAGGGCTCCCGCCTGCCCTTGCAGGGCTCGGGGGCTCTGCAACAGGGACCCTTGTCCCAGGCAGACGGAACCTTGGCAGGCCGCAGGACGGGGGCTCCCACACCCCAGGCCCTGCCCGAAACCCAGGCCCCGGGGCCGGTCCCTGCTTCTCAACCCAGCCAGGCCGGGGAGATCGGGGAACCTGCCCGGGCACGAGGGACCCCTGTCCCGGGCACACACACCCTCGGCTGGCCACAGGACGTGGGCTCGTGTTCCACACATTTTTTCCATAACTCCGCGTAGTGGCGCTACGCCAACTCTGCCCACCCCTAGTCATGACGTCATGCCAGGTGAGCCGCGTTGTAGGAGCAAGGGAAATCCTTTTTATAGAGAGTCATTTTCTCTCATGATTTCCCTTCTCTTTTTGCTGCGCAGGAGCAACGTCGTCGTGGTGCCAGCCTTGACATCGTGGGATGATTAGGAGAGAGACGACCACAGGCAGCCTGCTCCAGCACGACCCTGCTCTGACCTTTTACACTGAGCGTCAAGGCTGCAGTGTAATCCAGCAACAAGTGAAGCTCAGAGAGAGGAACTAGTCTGCGTGATCCTGCCCCAGCCCTAACAGCACCAGGAAGTTAAAAGTTGAAATCGATCTCCTGTTACTACATTAAAGTAATGCAAGCATACACTTGATTCCCCAAATTAATGAATTTGTGCCTTTATAAAACAAGCATTGGTAAATGCAAAAAAAAAGGTTGAAATCGACCTACTTTTGGGAAATCCTGCAATAGATTTCTAAGTAATGTAAATAATTTTTACATGTTTTTTAAAGTGTTTGGTATTTTTATGGCTTATACTTAATAAATATACCTTTTTGCCTATTTTATTATCCGTTGCTGGATGCGACTTTATGATTTTCTTAAGCACACAATGCTAGTTATCTTGATTTAGACCACGCCCCCTACTTGGATAGGCCACACCCCTTCAAGAGGTTTGCCCCGCCCCTTTTAGAGCACCCCCAGTTTTTTTTCCCCTACTTAAAGCCCTGCTACTACCCCACACCATTCCTTCCCCTCCCTGTATGTACGTCTGTATGCTGAGGGCTGACATGGAGGTCTTCTCCTAAGCCTCTGGGAGCACCCATCTTGTTGGACCTGCTGACGAGAGAGTTTACATCCATAAGGACCAAAAATAGCAGAGTACTCAAAAACTCTGTGGTTGCAGAGGATGCGCATTGGAGAGTTATTGGAGGGGACACATGCAAAAGTTGGAGGGATCATCGGGGCACATTCTAAGACGTAGGGGACACAGGCCTTACTCAAACAACCTCGTAATTGCGCTTACGGCTGTAGCCTCAACTCTGAGAGACCTACTGTATTTGGTACTAAGAAGAAGCGATAATCTCCTAAACGAGACCGCAGGGTAAACATCTTGAATGCACACAGGGAATGCTTTCCAGTCAGAGCAAGCCTCGTGCTAACTCTATGAAGGGGGTTTCAAAAACTTCTCTTCTCTCCAAATCGGGTTCCTGTGGTGTGCTCAATGTTTGGTCAGTCTATCCAAAATAGGTTTGCAGCTCCTCCTTGGCCTGAACTTTCTGCAGCACTCCGACACTCTCCAGGTGCCAGTGTCAGTGGTAGAAAAAAGGAAAAAAAAAGCCTTCACTGTCTTTTCTTCAAGTCAACTCTACTAAAGCACAAAACACTCCAGCACATTAAAAAAACAAGCATTTGCAATGATATAGTTCTCGCATTTGCGAGAGTTTAAGCTATTGGCATTGTAAATGACAATGCCTTTTATTTATCTGTTTTGATAATTAACACATAAATAAAAGGCATTGTCATTTACAATGCCAATAGATCAAACTCTTGTAAATACGAGACCTACTTCATTTCAAAGAAGCGGCCGCCATTGTCCCAGGCTGCTTGGAAAGTGTAAGCGCCCATGGCGCACTAAATGTTGCAGGAAAGCATGTCGTGCTTGCAGTAGAAAGAACTCATTAAAGAAAATAGTGCTTACAGACTAAATAAGACATACCGTATAACAACAGAAGTAAAAGGGCTAGTCCTCATGGGAGGTTACTAATGAAGACAAGGCGGTACTAAAGAGGGACTAACAAGCCTATCAACGAATCAGAAGCCAGCATTTACAAAAGGACAATGACAAGCCAATGAAAAAAAAAAAATGGGCAGAGAGTGGGCAGAGCTTCAACTCCATACTCAAATAAAGCATGCCTCGCAGAGCAGCGCATGCGCTGCACAGGCTCAACCTAATAATACAGTTATGGGTGTTCTGCATGCATCTCCCAACCCTACATGCATGTGTACACTACCAGAATCATGTTTACGTTCACTACAGCAGCAGCAGAAAATGTGCTCGATAGTGGCCAGTTGCAAAATCAGTTGAACAATGTTCATTGAGCAGAGTATCTTCATGTGCTGGGTCGGTGCCATCTTCACGGTTCCCATAGTACTGCATCATACAGGAGCCATTGGCAATCTTAAATGAAGTGGCGAGATAAACCGATTCTTTGCCATCAGCCAACACCTTTAAATCCCTCACCATGTGCAGCACTGTGTGCACCTATCCATGGGCTTTTGTGTCCTTTGGGGTCTCTGAGCCATTTTGGTTTTCCTTTATTTCTCTGGGCATTGACCTCCTGCAAGTAAAAAGATCACAGATGTTGGAGAGGGTGTGGCCCAATGGCTAGAGCAGTCAACCTCGAAGCTGGGGAACCATGTTCGAGTCTCGGCAGGGACGCTAAACATCCTGTGTTTCTGTGCAAATCACTTACTCTTCCTGTGCCTAACAAAATGAATGTGTCCATCTGTGACGCAACTGGTGCTCATGTAAAGCGCTCTCATACAGGATCGAGTTTGTGCTATATAAAAATAAAAATTCTAAATGAGCTGAAGGGAAACAAGCATTGGCATAGCCAATAGGTCTCGCCTTTGGGACCTTATAAGTGTGTAGCCATGCAGCATATTATCCTGTGTGCTGTGCCACCAGGGATTGAAGGGCCATACAACTGCTGCAGACTGTGTACCCTTTATAAGTAGCAGCCATCTGCAAATAGTCTGATTTACTAATGAATTTTGAGGCAGGTGGTACTTGTAGCATCAGACACTCAGTGTCAGGAAGTGGCAATGATATCATCCCAAGACCTCCACTGTGAGGAACTGGCAAACATGACATCCACTATCAATAAGTAGGGCAGGTAATATATCCCAGACACTCATTGTCAGCAGATAGAACTTCAAACACCCCAAAGCATTCACAGTCAAATAGTACCACTTGTAATAACCCCAGATACTCGTTGTCAGTAAGTTGAAAGCATAGCACCCAACATCTTCCACTGCTAGAAACGGGTACTTGTAACATCACATGACACTTGCTGCCCAACTGTCAGAAAATGGCATTTTAATATTGAGATACTAAAAGCCAGAGACGGGCACTTGGAACATTACAAGAAACAGCGCCAGTCAGTGGAAATGATAACACCAGAAGAAATCAATTTTTAGAAAGTACCATGTAACAACACCCTAACACAGAGTAACATCTAAAACCGGAGACATCCAATGTTAGAAATGGGCACTGGAAACATCAATATCCGATTTCGGAAAATGGCATGCACAGCAGCTCAAGGCATCGAGCACAAAAAAGTTGCACTTTAAGTATTCTTAACATACATTAAATTACAGAAAGTCTCATTCATGGCATCTAAATCACAAAAAGTGACACTTGTATTACCTCCAAAGCACTCACTGTGACAAAGCAAAACGTGAAAAGAATGCTGTTAGCCAATACATCTGTACCAAGAGAGACCCTGAATAGCGAAGTATGTGGAGCAAATATTGTGCATGAATGCAAGCTTAAATCAATGCATGACACTGTGCGGGTTCTTTCTGGCAGACCAGTAGAAACACACTGTTGGTGAGGGAGGAGCCTGGGTGCGTATGAGTGCACGGGAGGAGGGCGGGCAAAAAAAAGACAGTGCGGGTGAATAAATCGCCTGGATCACCCCATGACAGAAACAGAGCTCAGAGAGGCCAGATCCAGATGTCGGTTGACTATCTCCCCGAGCTCAGCAACGCCACCCCCCGCAGCTGGTCTTGAGCCACCTCCATCACCGAATGCCTGTCTCTGCAGGCCAAGACCACCCGCTAGCTCGGTAGCAGTAGCTTTATCGATACTGCTGTTGCCACCATTTATGATCACAGTCTTACCCCGCATGAGACTGAGCAGGCACCATCAGAGCCCAGGTGAGAAAACCAGATGGCTCAGCAGTAGCACAGTGCCCCCCCCCCCTCCCAGGGCAGCAGCAGTAAGCAGCATGATCCCGGATATGCCAGACGTATATATCAAAACAGGACTGTGTAGAGTCACTGCCCAACATTTCTGCACCTCTAAATGGAGCAGTGGCCACCATTGTAAAACGGGAAAACACTTTATAGTAATTTTTAGAGTAAATTGGGCTAATACATTTAGTTTGTTTAGCCAAAAGACGGCACCCAAAACCAGTGAATGATTTAAAAGATTATATATCACACAAAGTTCAGAAAATGCGTCATGATTTAGGTGCAGTGGCCGACGGCGGACTTGACGAAGGTGTGACTACAGGCCCCCTCCTCCGGCGTGATCATGACGCACTAGCACGGCGTCTACAATACACGCAGTGAGGTTAAACCTGAGATTAATTTTGTATGTATGTTGTGTGATTCTACATGGCATACAAGACAATGTGTTCCTAAGAGGGACTTTGAGGAACTAGGCTCCTTGGTCCTGACAAAGAGCCAATAGGGGCAATGCTCGAAACATGTTTACCAGAAAGTAGCAGACTCCTTGACACCTATTTCTTTCCTTTTAGTACCCGTGATTTTAATCATACCAACTAGAGGCAGGAATAAAGCAGGTCGACCTACTAGTTAGTTATTTTTAAACTTGAATAGCACCTTCACTTCACTCCCCTCCCACATAACCGTCTTTATCATAGACGGTACCAAAAAGTGCCCCAGCGAACTTCGTCTGGTTGCAGCACGCCTCAACCCACAGCGGAACGGGAAGAACCCCAATGATGAAGCATGCCACCAAGGGGCAACCCTTATGGGTGAGGGATTTTAAAGAAAAACTGTGTTTCTCTCATTGTGGAGAGTTTGTCTATCTCTAGCCTTTTATCCTACTGGGTTCCTTTTTTTGTTCATGTTGTACTATTGAGGAGGGTGAACCCAGTCATTCCTCTTGCTCCCCCCCCCCTTTTCTGACAGAACAATATTTTTGACATACATTCCCCAGAGTTGTGGACGGTTCTGTCTTAGGTCTTTAACTGTTGACATGTATAGTACTGCTCTTGACATTACAAAATAAAGCATACCAGTACCAGATTGAAAGAAACAGGACAGAGTGAACTACACATGTATGACATGTGACCATTTGAACTTTCTGCACCCCCACCCCACCCCACCAACCCCAAGTACTGGAAAAACAGCAATGGAGCTGGAGGGCATGTAAGGCTAGTGTGGCGACAGCCAGTAGTGGAATCCAGACACCCCCTAACAGAGACAGACATAACCACTCAGTGCTCTAAAATAACCTGGGATGCACCCAGTCGATTTCAGAAGACTACTGGCCACACTTATCTAAAAAGAAATCTCTTACATAGATCAATGACTAAGATACTCTTACCGGAAGCAGTAAAAGAACCACAAACCCACCACTGATGATACAGATTTATAAGGATATTCAGATGGTGGTCTGCGGTGAAATCATCAATTAAAGGGTTGCAAGTTACCCACACTCTGTTTGCGATGCAAGGGACGTATTAATGGCAGACTGTACACTATAAAAATAACTCCATCATAAAATACCTTCAGAGTCGCTGAGTAAGTGCCTGTGGGTGTTACATTTTCAAAAATCTCCTTTAATTGAGCACAAAGCCTACTTTAAAAAAAACTTTATTGAATAAAGCAAGGATACAAACTGCTTGCATTAGAGACTGCAATGTATTTGAAAAAAGTTAAGTGTCTCAGATAAGAAAGGTAGTATACAGTGAAGCAGTTGACCTGCTTATCACGGAGGTTTTAAAAGTCCATGATCTCTAATCAAGCAATGAAAACAGCAAAAGTAAAGGAAAATACAGAGAACTTCAACATACCTTGCGGCCTTCAAAGCTGCTCCAACACTTCATAAACAAATGTCATTGTTATTCAAAAACAATTAGATGTACCAAATAAAACATACGGAATTCAACACCTCAAATTCATGCTCTCACTTCAGATAAATAAATTCTAAACACCCCACAGAAATAACTATTTCAATATTTACCTTGAAGTCCAAAGCTTCTAAAATCTCATGCCTGCAGGCGCTTAGAATTTGGGTTCGAAAGCAAACGTTGGCAAAGCCAACAGGTTTAGCTTTTACAAGCCTGAAACATCTTTATGTTTTTTATCCACACATACACATGCAGCATTAAATATTTAGAAGTTATAATACTACTGTGTAAAGGTGGCATGCATATATTTGGAAAATCTAAAAATGACCCATTGCAAAAATAAGTTAAAAACAAAACATGAAATTGAAGCAGAGATTGGCTAACCAGCCCTGGCACTAAAGTGAATTATTTTTTAAAATCAGATGTGCGCAAGCAAAATACCACCTCTCACATTAAACAAGAGATATGGACTGAATGGGGCTGACTCCCTGCCCGAAGAGGGGATGGGTGGAAGCAAAAATGTGAATGACACTTGATCAGACCACAGGATGAAGAAGGGATTGATAGATAAATAGATTGGTTTTTTCAAAATATATCTAAGGATATAGGGACGTTATAGTTAGGCTCACATTTCCCATACAGGCACTTCCACAGCGAGTTACCTAGTAAATATGTTCAACACTCAGTAACTCTTCAAAAACACTTACAATCACTGGATGATGCATCAGTGATGTCATTTCAGATGTCATCAGTGATATCACTGACCAGGTCATGAGTGATGTAATATGTGAGGTCATAAGCAGGGGCATGAGTTCTAGTTGGCTCAGGTAACTATAACTGCTGAATTTTTCTGATTTTGTACGAGTGAAATGTCAGTCTAACTATAACATCCCTGTAACCACTGTTTTTTTCAGTGAATTTCTAAGGTTTTTTAAATGCTAATTCCTAACTATAACGTCCCTGTAACCTTTGGTTTTTTAAGTGAATTTCAGCCACCACCTAATTCAAAACCTACAACTGCAAAATGGATTATAACCAACACACTAAACACATTACTATCTAAATGACTCTATAATAGCACGTTTAACTCCCTTATTATCTCTATAACACAGTGTATAACTCTTTCAGTGGAATCTGTGACTGCATGCATCACTGTATCAGTAAGTCTCCCATTCATTGTATAAGTATTTGAGTGGATCTGTGAGACGGTGCATCAGTCTATCAATGGTTCTGTAACGAACTGCGTGACTGTCTCAGTGCATCTATGAGTGGGTGCATCAGTGTCTCAATGGGTCTGTGATTGGTTGCATGAGTCTCTCAGTTGATCTGTGAGTAGGTGCATGAGTGCCTTTGTGCATTTGTAAGTAAGTATATGACTGTCTGACTGGATCTTCGAGTGGATGCATGAGTGTCTAAGTGGGTGTCTGATTGGGTCTGTGAGTGAGTGCATGAGTCTCTCAGTGGGTCTAGGACTGGGAGCGTGAGTGTCTGAGTGGTTCTGAGAGTGGGTGCATGAGTGTCTCAATGGGTCTGTGAGTGAGAGCATAAGTTTCGGAGTGGGTGAGTGAATGGGTGCATGCATGTGTCTGAGTGGGTCTGTGACTGGGAAGGCGAGTATCCGAGTGAATCTGTGAGTGGGTGTATGAGTGAGTGGATCTGTGAGTGAGTGTATGAGTGTCTCACTTTGTCCGTCAGTGGGTGTGTGAGTGTCTCAGTGGGTCTGTGAGTACATACAGGAGTGCTTGAGTGGGTCTGTAAGTGGGTGCGTAGCATCTGAGTGGGTCTGTACATGGGTGCGTGACTCTCAGAGTGAGTCTGTAAGTGGGTGCATGAGTACCTCAATGGGGATGTGAGTGGGTGCAGAAGTATATGACTGGATATGTGACTAGATGCATAAGTGTGTGAGTGGGTATGTGAATGGTTGTATAAGTGTCTGAGTGAGCTTGAGAGTGCGTACATGAGTCTGTGACAGTGACCAGCGAGTGTGTACAAATATATATACATACATAGATACATAGATACATAGATACATACATACATACATACACAATATTCGTGAAGACGTCACGATAGTACACAGGGGGGCCACGTTGGCAGTCGCGGCATTGTCACGAATATCGCACGTTTAAAAAAATCAATTTTGGACACATAACAGTTGTCACTAACACTCCCATTTCTCAAACATGGTGTCAGAGTACCTCCACCCTGACCCCTTATGTTACCTTTGACAGAAATGTTCAGCCCGGGAACCGTTCTCGATGGATAAAATGGCGGCTGCAACTTTCTGTTCAGTATGCGTACATCCAATCAGAGCATTCCCTCTGGCGCGTGCATTCACAATTTACTGCGAAATCGTTGCGAAATATCCACGACCATCGCGAAACCCGCCACGAAATATCTGTGGCCAGGGATATCCCTATATTATTCAGCTTTACTTTTTCAAAATCTACTCAACGGATTTGCAGCAAATAACAAAAAGCACACTCTGCGTAACATCTACCTTTCTGCCAAATCTGGAGTAATTCCGTCCAGCACTTCGGGCTGTAGGTTCGACAATGCGTTCCTATGGGAATTAACATCACAAATGCACCCTCATTTTGCACCCCTATTTCTCGGTCCCCACTGCACGGATCACCCCCAAACTGTCCATAACACATGGAACCTACTTTGACACTTATTTTGGAAAATTTCCTGCAGATTGGTCAAACAACGCCAAAGTTATAGGCAAATCAAAAAATGCATTTCCTATGGAAACTAGGTCATAACTATAACTACCTACTGGCGAATATATTATCTACTGGCGGTCGCCAGTAGATAGTTATAGTTAGGACCTATTTTCCATAGGAAATCCGCAACATTCTATTTGAAATAACTCTTGCGTCGGTTGACGAATCTTCGCGAAATTTTCAAACTTTATGGCCCGCTCCGGTCCGCTCCTACCCTGAAAGTTTCGGGGTGATTCGTCAAGCGGGGGCCGAGAAAAAAGGGGGGTCCCAAAACGTGTTTTCCCCATTCATTTTCCCATAGGAAACTTTAGCCACGGCTACAGCCCGAACTGCTGAACGGAATTACACAAAATTTGGCAAAGAGTTAGTTCTTGGTTCAGAAAGAACCCTTTTTGTTAAATGGTGTAAATCCGTTCAGTAGTTGCTGAGAAAATCAAAAGTAAAAACACATATATATCTGGGCGGAGACTAACCACACATGTCATCGTGAGATCTGATTGGCTGTCAGCACTTCATCCTGGAATTGCTGGCAGCCATCTTGGGACCAAATATAAATGATAGTACCCCATTGAAATGCATTGTAGTGAATCGAAGATTTTGAGGGTTACCAAAAGGAGAACTATAAAGGGTGATAACAGACTTTAGTTACATTAGAATTCATTTGTTGATGGTACCATACTAATTTCAGGAATTGTGGTGTGTTCTAAGGTGATTTTACCCTGTGAAAAAACTTCTGCTGGGATATCATGAATCATGTTTGAGAGAAAACTATTTTCACATGCTTGTCCCATACAGTTTTGGAAGGTGCTCCAGAAGCTAAAATGAGAGCATATTTTCTGTAAATTCACATTATCTTTCTCAGTCATGTGAGAATGAAGTCTGACATTCTCAGTAAAACATGTACATCCAACAAGGGCAGAGACTGTCAGTTGATTCCTTTGTGTTCTACTGCAGCTTCCCAGAGTGTTCTAAAGAACAACTAGAGCGCTAACAGTCTTACTTATGACAAACGTATGGCACACCTGAAGCCATCTTAATTGGAATAAACCGGTAACACTTAAAAAAATTTAATTTAAAAAGGAACAAAATGAGGGGGTTCTTTTTGAAATAGAAATTATGGTTAGTGCTGCAGAAAGAAAAATTAGGGCATGTTTTAAGTGAGATCTCAAATCCTCTTCTATTTCATTAGAAAATTCTGACATGCAGACTGAAACAATCACTTTCAATCCCAGCAGTAGACTTCCAGTTAACTCCTTGGTGAGCAGTAGCTTTACTACAGTGATCTAAAGAACAACTAGAGTGCTAACATTCTGAATTTATGGCAAATGTGTGACACATCTGAATGCCTTCTTGATGGAATCAAAGTAAAAAACTGAAAGCATTTCCTACTGAGGAGACTGTAGTAAATTAGGAAACTTTATAACAAATAAGTCTCCCAAGATGGCCACCAGAGAAAAAAGAGCCCAAATGTAGCACAAATATCACCCAGAGGTAGCCCACGTATAGCCCAATGACAGAAGTGTGCAAAACACTTTTTATTTTTTGTTTTTTTGCAGTTTTATATAGTGCAGACTGGTCAGGTATTGGAGTGCTTTACATGAGCATTGGTTACATCACACAAGGACAAATTCATGTTGGTTGACCCCTACACTACCCAAACACCACTGCACTACCCTAAACACAAACACTACCCCCAGCACTACTCCCTACACTACCCAAACACCACTGCACTACCCTAAAACCTAAATCTACCCCCTACACTACACAAACACCATTGCACTACCCTAAACCCTAAAACACTACCCCCAGCATGACCCCCTACACTACACAAACACCACTGCACTACCCTAAACCCTAAAACACTACCCCCAGCATGACCCCCTTCACTACCCAAACACAACTGCACTACCCTAAACTCAAAAACACTACCCCCAGCACTACTCCCTACACTACCCAAACACCACCACTGCACTACCCTAAACCCTAAATCTACCCCCTACACTACACAAACACCATTGCACTACCCTAAACCCTAAAACACTACCCCCAGCATGACCCCCTACACTACACAAACACCACTGCACTACCCTAAACCCTAAAACACTACCCCAGCACGACCCCCTACACTACCCAAACACCACTGCACTACCCTAAACCCTAAAACACTACCCCCAGCACGACTCCCTACACTACACAAACACCACTGGACTACACTAAACCCTAAATCTACCCCCAGCATGACCTCCCTCACTACACAAACACCACTGCACTACCCTAAACCACTACCCCCTACACTACCCAAACACCACTGCACTACCCTAAACCCTAAAACACTAACCCCAGCATGACCCCCTACACTACCCAAACCCCACTGCACTACCCTATACCCTAAAACACGACCCCGTACACTACACAAACACAACTGCACTACCCTAAACCCTAAAACACTACCCACAGCATGACCCCTAAACTACACAAACACCACTGCACTACCCTAAACCCTAAAACACTACCCCCTACACTACACAAACACCACTGCCCTACCCTAAACCCTAAAACAACCCCCAGCATGACCCCCTACACTACACAAACACCACTGCACTACCCTAAACCCCCTACACTATACAACCACTGCACTACCCTAAACCCTAAAACACTATCCCCTACACTACACAAACACCACTGCCCTACCCTAAAACACTACCCCCAGCACGACCCCCTCACAACACAAACACCACTGCACTACCCTAAACCCTAAATCGACCCCCAGCACGACCCCTACACTACCCAAACACCACTGCCATACCCTAAACCCTAAAACACTACCCCCAGCACTACCCCCTACACTACCCAAACACCACTGCACTAACATAAACCCTAAAACACTACCCCAGCACTACCCCCTACACTACCCAAACACCACTGCACTAACAAACCCTAAAACACTACCCCCAGCACAACCCCCTACACTACACAAACACCACTGCACTACCCTAAACCCTAAAACACTACCCCCAGCATGACTCCCTACACTACCCAAACACCACTGCACTACCCTAAACCCTAAATCTACCCCCAGCACGACCCTCTACACTACCCAAACACCACTGCACTACCCTACACCCTAAAACACTACCACCAGCATGACCCCCTACACTACTGCACTACCCTAAACCCTAAAACACTACCCCCAGCACGACCCCTACACTACCCAAACACCACTGCACTACCCTAAACCCTAAAACACTACCCCCAGCACGACCCCCTACACCACCCAAACACCACTGCACTACCCTAAACCCTAGAAAAGAAACCCCCACCCCATACTCAAGAAACCCAAGGCAGACCCCAAGGACCTCAAGAACTTCCGACCCATCTCTCTGCTCCCGTTCCCCGCGAAGGTCACCGAGAAAATCGTCAACAAACAACTGACCCGCTACCTCGAGGAGAACAACATCCTGGACCCTTCCCAGTCCGGCTTCCGCAGCAACCACAGCACCGAAACCGCCCTCATCGCCGCCACCGATGACATCAGGACCCTGCTAGACAACGGAGAAACAGCAGCCCTCATCCTCCTGGACCTATCAGCCGCCTTCGACACGGTCTGTCACCACACACTACGAACACGCCTTCACGACGCCGGGATCCAAGAGAAGGCCCTGGACTGGACCACATCCTTCCTTTCCGGCAGAACACAAAGCGTCCGCCTCGCCCCCTTCCGATCCAAGGCCACCAAGATCATCTGCGGCGTACCCCAAGGCTCCTCCCTCAGCCCAACGCTGTTCAACATCTACATGGCACCCCTCGCCCACGTCGCCCGACAGCACAACCTCAACATCATCTCCTACGCCGACGACACCCAGCTGATCCTCTCCCTCACCAAAGACCCTCACACCGCCAAAGCCCACCTCCACGAAGGAATGAAGGCCGTCGCCGAATGGATGAGGACCAGCCGCCTGAAGCTGAACTCGGACAAGACGGAGGTCCTCATCCTTGGTTCCAACCCTTCAGCCTGGGACGACTCCTGGTGGCCAACATCACTGGGAACAGCCCCGCCACCCACCGACCACGTACGCAACCTAGGGGTCATCCTCGACCCCACCCTCTCCATGACTAAGCAGGTCAACGCCGTTTCCTCATCCTGCTTCAACATCCTCCGAATGCTCCGCAGGATCTTCAAGTGGATCCCCACCGAAACAAGAAAAACAGTCACCCAGGCCCTCGTTACCAGCAGGCTGGACTACGGAAATGCCCTCTACGCAGGAACGACGGCTAAGCTCCTGAGACGGCTGCAACGCATCCAGAACGCCTCTGCACGTCTTATCCTCGACATCCCCCGACGCAGCCACATCACACCCCACCTGAGAGACCTGCACTGGCTCCCTGTCAACAAAAGGATAACCTTCAAGCTCCTCACCCACGCACACAAAGCACTCCACAACTCCGGACCAGCCTACCTCAACAGACGACTCAGCTTCTACACCCCCACCCGCCAGCTCCGCTCGACCAGCCTCGCCTCGCCACAGTCCCCCGCATCCGGAAAACGACCAACGGCGGCAGATCCTTCTCCCACCTCGCCGCCAAGACCTGGAACACCCTCCCCACCAACCTCCGACAGACCCAAGACCTACTGGCCTTCAGAAGACTCCTCAAGACCTGGCTCTTTGATCAGTAGCAGCACCACCCCCTCTTCCCCCAGCGCCTTGAGACCCTCGCGGGTATGTAGTGCGCTTTATAAGTGACATGATTGATTGATTGATTGATTGATTGATGCCCAATCCCCCTTCTCTCTCACTCCTCGTGGTTCCTCTCTCCTCGTGGTTCCTGCTTCACGTCATCTCTGAGGGGCGGTGCACGTCGTTGTGAGGAAACGGAACAGCCTCTGTTTCCTTACAACGACATGGATCGTCTACATGTTTTTTAGAACGCATGGTCATTTACCATACATACCTTTACAACAAAATTCGTTGTAAAGGCATGCGTGGTAAATGACCATGCGTTCTAAAAAATGCGTAGTAATGACTTCGTGATGTACAACGCATGCGTGGTAATGCATGCGTTGTAATGGTATCGCAAAGTAAAAAGTCGTTGTAACGGCTGTTTACCGATCGAAGCTGGCCCCTGTTCTTCAGTGAGACGTTTATTTGATTAATTAGGAGGAAGGAATGTGTTTTTTTACCGAAAAGTGCATTCCCGGCTGTTGTATTGTGAAAGTGTCCGCGTGGCCTGGTTTCACTTCCGGTGAGAGAGTGGAAGAGTCTGTTTGGATCTAAAGGAGTTCTGTTGTTGGACGGGGCCGGCGCGACATGTCATCAGAAAACATAGCTAATGGAAAGCGTCCTCCCTGAAGTGTGGAGCAGTGCCATGAGAGGTCAACGAGTGTGCGTCCCACCGCAGTATGACCGTACCGCGTGACCCATGTGCCACCTCCAGGGTACGGGAGGCAGAAGCGGCATCGCAGGTCCTCTTGAAGACCGTTGTAGCACTAATTCTACATTTTGGTACTAGGGCATTTTAACTTCGTTGTTCCTGCCAGATACAAAGAGAAGATCCTGTGTTATTCAGTGCCCTCATTACCTTTTTTGTGGGTTGTGGTGCTTGTCACTTCGCTGCCCCGCCGGTGCACACGACTGGGCACCCCACCTCGTGTGCCATCTGCAGGGCCTCTGCCCTCGGATCACTGGTTTCGGTTTCTGGAGTGGCAACATAAACAGTTGCTCCCAAAGGACTAGCCTGAACACTTAGGTGAATATCCCCTGCACCAGCATTCCACGGAAATTTTTTCCTAGCTCTCCCACGTCAACGAGGACGTCATAATAGCACGGCTCCGCTCGCGACACCGTATGACGTCATCGGAGCCATAAGAGAACCTCGTCGGCGTGCTGACGTCAGTTCCACCCATTTTTTCCGTGCCACCGAGGCAAACAGGGGACCGAGACATTTTCACATGTATACATAGTATAATAAATATATATATATTCACTGAAAAACCATAGGTTTCAGGCACGTTATAGTTCGAAATTAGCATTTAAAAAACCTTAGAAATTCACTGAAAAAACCATAGGTTTCAGGCACGTTATAGTTAGAAATTAGCATTTAAAAAACCTTAGAAATTCACTGAAAAAACCATAGGTTTCAGGGGCGTTATAGTTAGTTGGACATTTCACTCGTACAAAACCATAGAAATTCCCCGTTATAGTTAGTTCAGTTAACTATAACTCGCGCGCCCGCAATGCACTGCTGATGACGTCACATATTACATCACTCATGACATCACTGATGACATCTCAAATGACATCACTGATGACATCACTGATGACATCATCCAGTGAATGTGTGTTTTCTGAAAATTAAATATGTTTTATATATGTATATCTCAAGGTCGAATGAGTGGATGTGTATGTAGATCTTGGAATTACTGAATAGGTGTGTTGTAACTGGTATTGGTATGTCCATTGTTTTGCAAATGTTAGTTTGTATTTTTGAGTGTGTGTATCAAAGGTTATATTAGGGTGAGAGGAGGTCTGCCACTCTATCACAAGGATGATGTCATCAGTGATGTCATTTGAGATGTCATCAGTGATGTCATGAGTGATGTCACTGACCATGTCATGAGTGATGTAATATGTGACGTCATCAGCAGTGCATTGCGGGCGCGCAAGTTATAGTTAGCTGAACTAACTATAACGGGGGAATTTCTATGGTTTTGTACGAGTGAAATGTCCAACTAACTAGAACGCCCTGAAACCTATGGTTTTTCAGTGAATATATATATATATATATATATATATTCACTGAAAAAACCATAGGTTTAAGGGACGGTTATAGTTAGTTGCACATTTCACTCGTACAAAACCCATGAAATTCCCCCGTTATAGTTAGTTCAGCTAACTATAACTCGCGCCCCCGCAATGCACTGCTCATGACGTCACATATTACATCACTCATGACATGGTCAGTGACATCACTGATGACATCACTGATGACATCTCAAATGACATCACTGATGACATCATCCATGTAATAATTTCAAGCATCTTCTCACACCCTAATATATCTTTTGAAACACACACTGTAAATTGCAGACTGCCATTCACAAAACCATAGACACTCCAACACCAATAACTACATACCCACTCACTGATTCTTAGGTCTACACACACATCCACCCACTCACCCATATAGTCACTGATACTTACGATCACTCAGTACAGAACTATCATATGCACAAATACACCTGCATAGACACTCACACACCAGCACTCATCCATACAGGTACTCACACACCTAGTCAGTCATGCAAATAATTAATCACACTGCTATTTACTCACCTATACAGTTATACACACACCAGCTAACTTACTGATACAAATACTAGGACATTCTTACGCTCTTATACAATCACTGATACAAGTACACACTCATCCATACAACCACTCTCACAATCACGCACTCTCACTTATAGCCATTTCTATACTCCAACACACATATATACTGCCTTTCACAGATGTAGTTAATCACACATGCACCACTGAGATATACATTCACTCACTAACACACCCATACACACACTCACACACCCATACAGACCATCACAGATGCACTCTTGAAACCATGCACCCAGTGAATCACCCACTCACACATCTATGCACAGAGTCACACAAACACTCAGGCACCCATACAGATACTCAGAGAACCAATGAATAACCCATGTAAACACTCATGTAGCTATTTGCAAATCCATGCATCCACTTACACACCAACACAAAGACGGATACTGACATTCACACAGTTTAGTCACTAACCCATGCATTCACTAAGATATGTTTAACACTCACTTATAGAGTCAGTCACACACCTAGTAAAACATCCATTCAGACACTTATACACCCACTCATTCTTCAATACGCCTTTCCCTATATATATTAAACATATTTAAACTTTACAGAAACACACAGTCACTGGATGATGTCATCAGAGATATCAGTGATGTCATTTGAGATGTCATCAGTGATGTCACTGACCATGTCATGAGTGATGTAATATGTGACGTCATGAGCAGTGCATTGCGGGGGCGCGAGTTATAGTTAGCTGAACTAACTATAACAGGGGAATTTCATGGGTTTTGTACGAGTGAAATGTGCAACTAACTATAACCGTCCCTTAAACCTATGGTTTTTTCATTGAATTTCTAAGGTTTTTTAAATGCTAATTTCTAACTATAACGTGCATGAAACCTATGGTTTTTTCAGTGAATTTCTAAGGTTTTTTAAATGCTAGTTTCTAACTATGCCTACAGAGGTAGGACATGTGAAGAAAGAAGAAAAAACGCACAGAAAGAAGCAAAAGATGTGCAGAAAGAAGCAACAGAAGTCCTCAAAGACGAAGAAAAGTGCATGAAGAAGCAAGACATGTGCAGAAAGAACCAACAGAGGAGCAGAAAGAGGCCTTGTTACAAAATCATCCTGTGCCCACAACTTTTTCAGACGGGTACTGGTGTTAACTGGCTCTGACTAACCAGACCTAGAGCCAGTGGTATGCTAAAAGACACTTAGAATACAGTGAAAACACGTACATACACTAGGGAACACTATGCGTTGGGGTACCCCTGTGATTAGCATGACCTCCTCTGTAAGCCCCTAGTACATAATAGGGCAGGGGGATTAAAACTACCTCTTAAAACGCGCCACAGGGTGCGTTTGCACACTGGTGAAGGGAGGGTGGGCCTGAGATGACGTGTGCAAACACGCCCTGTGGGCGTTTTAAGTTGGAGGATAAAGTCCCCTTGAATCCTGAGGGTCCCTGGGGGCCAACTAACCCACCAGGTATGTCCAGTAAGTGCCACAGAGTTGCATTGCAGAGAGGTGTAAAATGGGGCATGGCCTCGGACCACCTCTCTGCAACGCAGCTCTGTGGTGCTTACTGGAGGTACATGGTGGGCTAGTTGAACCCAGGGACTCTCAGGATTAAAGGAGACTTAATTCCCCAACTTAAAACGCGCCACAGGGCGTGTTTGCACACGTCACCTCAAGCCCCGTCCCCTCCCTTCACCACTGTGTGAACACGCCCTGTGGCCTATTTAATTTGGGAGATTAAGTCCCCTTGAATCCGGAGGGTCCCTAGGGTCCAACTAGCCCACTAGGTACCTCCAGTAAGCGCCACAGAGCTGCGTTGCAGAGAGGTGTAAAAAGGGGAACGGCCTGGACCACCTCTCTGCAATGCAGCGCAGTGGCGCTTACTGGAAGCACCTGGTGGGCTAGTTGGCTCCCAAGGGCCCTCAGGATTGAAGGGAAATTATTTCCCCAACTTAAAACGCACCACAGGGCGTGTTTGCACACGTCACCTCAGGCCCCGTCCCTCCCTTCACCACTGTGTGAACACGCCCTGTGGCCTATTTAATTTGGGAGATTAAGTCCCCTTGAATCCGGAGGGTCCCTAGGGTCCAACTAGCCCACTAGGTACCTCCAGTAAGCGCCACAGAGCTGCGTTGCAGAGAGGTGTAAAAAGGGGAACGGCCTGGACCACCTCTCTGCAACGCAGCGCAGTGGCGCTTACTGGAAGCACCTGGTGGGCTAGTTGGCTCCCAAGGGCCCTCAGGATTGAAGGGAAATTATTTCCCCAACTTAAAACGCACCACAGGGCGTGTTTGCACACGTCACCTCAGGCCCCGTCCCCTCCCTTCACCACTGTGTGAACACGCCCTGTGGCCTATTTAATTTGGGAGATTAAGTCCCCTTGAATCCGGAGGGTCCCTAGGGTCCAACTAGCCCACTAGGTACCTCCAGTAAGCGCCACAGAGCTGCGTTGCAGAGAGGTGTAAAAAGGGGAACGGCCTGGACCACCTCTCTGCAACGCAGCGCAGTGGCGCTTACTGGAAGCACCTGGTGGGCTAGTTGGCTCTCAAGGGCCCTCAGGATTGAAGGGAAATTATTTCCCCAACTTAAAACGCACCACAGGGCGTGTTTGCACACGTCACCTCAGGCCCGGTTTCCTCCCTTCACCACTGTGTAAACACGCCCTGTGGCCGTTTTAAGTTGGGAGATTAAGTCCCCTTGAATGCTGAGGGTCCCTAGGGTCCAACTAGCCCACTAGTTACCTCCAGTAAGCACCACAGAGCTGCGTTGCAGAGAGGTGTAAAAAGGGGCGTGGCCTCTGAACACATCTCTGCAACGCAGCTCCCTGGTGCACACTGAAGGTACCTGGTGGGCTAGTTGGCCCCCAGGGACCCTCAGGATTGAAGGGGAATTAATTCCCCAACTTACAACTCGCCAGGGGGTGCGTTTGCACAGTGGTGAAGGAAGGGCGGGGCCTGAGGTGACATGTGTGCAAACACGCCCTGTGGCGCGTTTTAGTTGGGGAATTAATTCCTCTTCAATCCTGAGGGTCCCTGGGGCCAACTAGCCCACCAGGTACCTCCAGTATGCGCCAGGGAGCTGCGTTGCAGAGAGGTGTTCAGAGGCCACGCCCCTTTTACAACACTCTGCAACGCAGCTCTGTGGCGCTTATTGGAGGTACCTGGTGGGCTAGTTGGCCCCGAGGGGACCTCAGGATTGAAGAGGAATTAATTCTCCAACTTAAAAAGCGCCACAGTGCGTGTTTGCACACATGTCACCTCAGGCCCCGCCCCTTCACTACTGTGCAAACGCGCCCCGTGGCGTATTTCTCTTTCTTAGAATGCTATGCCAATTTGAATGCTATCATGCATTTGCTACAAATGTCTGTAATAATGAAAAGAAAACACAGCAAAATATTTGGAAAGTCACCCTTTAGAAATACTTTAATCAACAGTAAAATCCTTACTGAAGCATTGTTGTAAATTCTGTAGTTACCTGTCCACTGATCCATTCCAATATGATGGCCACTTACATCTGTTAGTAAGATTACAGTGGCATTTGGGTAATTTATACCATTGTCTGTTTTTGCTTCAATATTCCCTAAAGAGACTAGGAGCACCGGTGGTGGCGGGAAACACATAGTGCAAAGGGTAATGATAGCCCGGCAGTTGGACAACTCACTCTTCAAGGTGAATGCAGTGCCTGGCCTTCCACCTGTGATATACAAATTTGATTGGATGGATTCTTTAATAGAAAATGACTCAATAACCTTTTCTATTGCTTCTGCAGCATGCCACCACCTATAACACAGGTATTTTGGAAAATAAATAGTGTTTTTGCATAAAAATCAAAAGCTTTAATATGGCTGAGTTTATTAACTCTAAATTAAAAGCTGGTATTTGATAGGAAAATGTGGGTATTTTTCTCGGAAACTAATAGGATGATGTTGGGGGACAAAATATTAAATCATAGTGGTCCAATACACAGCCTGTGAGCCAGCTGCATTCAGCAGATCTCTCACACCCATTATTATAGAAAACGTTCCTGCCATTCTATAAGCTGCACCAGTGCACATTTTTGCTGCATGCGGAACAGGCAGCACATGATAATCATATTTAATGACTACGTGGAATCCCCCAAATATAAATTTTAGCCATGACTTTTACAGACAAGCATTGGCATAGCCAATAGGTCTCGCTTTTGGGACCTCATAAGTATTTAGTTATGCAGCACAATATCCTTGGTGCAACAACATCAACTGTTGCATGGTTAAATACTTAAAAGATCCCAAAGGCGAGACCTATTGGCTATGCCAATGCTTGTTTCTGTATGTGGACTGCACCTCCTTTTTGACTTTACTTCAGTTGGGCCTTCACAGGGCCATGAACCTCCACGTCAACCGTGTGGTATGAGGTTTCTTTGGTTCCGCATTAGAAAATGTGCAGTAGTGAAGCGCAACTAGTGTTCGTTAATAAGAGTATAAAAATACCAACAGATAATCTACTATTTTAATCTGCAATGTATTGAATATTTTTGCTTTTTCATAATACATTCATGCCAACATCTAGAAACAGGAAAGATTGATTTATTATTATTTTTTTAATCAGGGTTGATTATTTTCCCACCTGACTTGCAATGAAGTGGAGGCATTTTTTGGCAGGAGAAAAATAAATTAAGCCATTTTTCTTAAAAAATAATCATGCGCCCCCAACCTGAATCACATATTTTGACATGTAGCTACAAAGTCACAAGTGATTTACAAATAATTAGTCTATATAGCATTATTTATTGCCAATAGTTTTAATGCCACTAAGCAGAGGAGCATGGGGGGGATAACGGACTATATTAGTCCATACTAGAATATGCATCAATCCTGCTACACATATATAAAACCTAATTACTTGTATTCATTAATACGAGTAATGGATAATGTACCTGTTGTGCCTGAAACAGAAGGAATTTATTTACGGAAAATGTTGACTAAATTAAGTGATTGCAAACGTCTTCTACATTTGCAACCAATGTTAGCGGGAATAAAGAAATGGACCTGTTGGAATAAAGAGCACCCCTTCCACTATTAAATGAACTGGGGGGGGGGGGGTCGTGTTTGCCAGGCACGAAGCAGTAAGTGAAAAGCAAAACAACTGTTACGTTGGGGGTTAAATCTGAGAGCCTGATTCCGGCTAATGGGTTCCGGGGATGTTTCACACTTTACCTCTGCACTGTGATGCTCCTGTGTGCTCCAAGTGGGTTTGATGAACCGGTTGCAGTGCGCGCACTGTCTTCAGCAGGTTTCTTCTCTGTACTGACTGGAGCGCTGCAGGGACATCTAATGGAGGAGCGCGGGATGTGGCTGCCGCTGTATGTAGTTCATGTAGCCAGTTGCTATGCTGTCAAAAACCGTGTCAGCTGTCAAAAAGTCAAAAACTGCCAATAAACAATTGTTATAGATTTTGCGAGGGAAAGATGACCTTGCCGTCACTGCTGGGGATTGAACCATTGCCTTTTAGGGACCTGCGATACCAAAGGCCGAAGACAGCGCCGCTGCGCTATCGCTCACTCTGAGGTCAGTGTACTGCCACAGAGATTATGAGCAACATTCCGGCCTCGGTCTCATTGTCTATGGATTCCCTTGCCCATGAATGAGGATGGCAGTCATGACACACAACCAACATGGAGGCCAATGTGCTCCACTGGTTACGTCTCAGACCAGAAACGTTGAAAATGTGGTTTTAAAACAATACTTCAAAATTCCATTTGTGAGGATATATGGGCTTGGTAATAAAAAAAAAATAAAGACAGCACCATTTTCATTGCATGCATGCAAATGTGATGCTGCTGATTTTGCACACAGCGATCAGTCTATTTTCTGATAACGTTTACAGTACTACACAAGCACACATCCTTAACGCACATGGACACTTTTCTATTCCACGAGCATCCACGCGGACCCCGAGCAGCGCCACTGCGTCTGATTGAACGGAAAAAACGCAAGGATGGCCTCTGTCAAAAGGAACTAACATCGACAGTTCCACAATGCCGGCTGTTCATTGCTGAAGCGCCCACGAGGAAGCAGGCCAGCGCCAGCCGCAGCCCCCGGCAAGCGCGCGAGGACCTGTGAGGACATGTTCGCCATTGGCTGTGCTCGCACCTGAATGCCCTGTAGTACTACCGGTGTCAATGCCGCGCGCTCCCCAAGGGAGTGTGAGCTCTTCACGCATGGAAGGCGGACTACTCAAGCGCACGCATTATCTAATGCAGCACGAATTAATGAGTAATGCGCAGCCTTCCTCAAGGAGGTTTGTTATTTAAATGAAGCAATTTATTAATATTCATTAAATCGAAAGGAATAACATAAAATGCAATACTTACAATAGCAACCAGACAACACATGCACAAAAGATACAAACACGTTTTTTTTTTTTATTTCGGCCGAAATTCGCGCTGGGTGAGCGAATCTCGCCGATTTAAAAAAAAAAAAAAATGCTGTTTTTGGCCCTGGGGGTCCTTGTGGGACCCCCTGAGCAGGCCTAGGGGGTCAGGGTGTTTCTACCTGCCCCCTTTTTGCGTTTTGCGAGTTTTTTCTTCTGCTTTCTTGTGCCTCGGTTCTACCGAGGCACAAGATGGCTGCCAACACTTCCTGGTTTGGAGTGTTGACAGCCAATTAGCATACAGCTCGTGATCGGGAGGGTGCGCGGATCCTCCGTGCCCATAGATATATATGTGTTTTTACTTTTGATTTTCACAGCAACTACTGAACCGATTTACACCATTTAACAAAGGGTTCTTTCTGAACCAAGAACTACCTCTTTGCCAAATTTGGTGTAATTCCGTTCAGCAGTTCGAGCTGTAGCCGTGGCTAAAGTTTCCTATGGGAAAATGAATGGGAAAACACGTTTTGGGACCCCTTTTCTCGGCCCCGCTTGACGAATCACCCCAAGACTTTCAGGATAGGAGCGGACCGGAGCGGGCCACAAAGCTTGAAAATTTCACGAAGATTCGTCAACCGACGCAAGAGTTATTTCAAATAGAATGTTGCGGATTTCCTATGGAAAATAGGTCCTAACTATAACTATCTACTGGCAACCGCCAGTAGATGATATATATATATATATATATATTATCTACTGGCGGTCGCCAGTAGATAGTTATAGTTACAACCTATTATCCATAGGAAATCCGCGACATTCTATTTGAAATAACTCTCTTGCCGGTTGACGTATCTTCGCAAAATTTTCAAACTTTGTGGCCCGCTCCGGTCCGCTCCTACCCTGAAAGTCTCGGGGATTCGTCAAGCGGGGCCGAGAAAAAAGGGGGTCCCAAAACGCGTTTTCCCCATGCAATTTTCCATAGGAAACTTTAGACACGGCTACAGCCTGAACTGCTGAACGGAATTACACCAAATTTGGCAAAGAGGTAGTTCTTGGTTCAGAAAGAACCCTTTTGTTAAATGGTGTAAATCCGTTCAGTAGTTGCTGAGAAAATCAAAAGAAAAAAGATAGGTATATCTAGGGCCGCGGATCCTCCCGAGCACGAGCTTTATGTTAATTGGCTGTCAACACTCCAAATCAGGAAGTGTTGGCAGTTATTTTGTCCCTCGGTAGAACCGAGGGACAGAAACAAGTGCGCAAAGCGCACAAAGGGGGCAGGGTAGAAACACCCTGACCCCTAGGTCTGCTCAGGGGTCCCACAAGGACCCCCTGGGCAAAAAAAAAAAAATTAAAAAAAAATCGGCAGGATGCGCTCAGGGAGCGCGAACCCTGCCGAAAAAAAATCGGAGCGCGGTCTCCTGCGCTTCGATAGCACTGGCCCCCGGGTGGGCCAAGTCCCGGGGGCATGCTGGGGGGTTAATTTTATGTGTGGGGGCCTCTAAGGGCCCCCAAGCCCCGGGGACCACCACCCCCGGGGCTTTATGGATAATGGTGCGGGAGGGCTCTGAGCCCTCCCGCAGCCCCGAGGACCACCACCTCCCCGGGGCTTCTTTTTTATATTTAAAAACCTGTGTGGGGGCTCCAGCCCCCACACGCCCGGGGACCACCACCTCCCCGGGGCACTAAGAAAAATGAAAATGGGGGTCCGTTTTGGACCCCCAAGCCCCGGGGACCACCACCTCCCGGGGCTTTCTCGATGTAGGGAGGGGGCCGCGCGGCCCCCTCCTGGAGCCCTTGATGGCCCTGGGGACCGCCACCCCCAGGGCCGGCTCCTGCAGTGTCCCGGGTGCCTACCCCCGGGACACTGCTGTTTGCAATGACAGGACGGAGCCTCGCGGCTCCAGTCCTGTCATTGCAAACTTGCTTTGGATATTGGAGAGAGAGCAGGAAACCTGCTCTCTCTTCCAATATCCAAGCTGATTGCTTTCCACATGGGGAGCTGCATCTTAGCAGCTCCCCATGTGTAAGCAACGCCGGCTCCCGTAGGACACGGGGAGCCGGTGGGACTGTGGGGGGTTTGGGGACCCCCCCACAGTCCCCAACGAGAGGCCAGGCCCCGGGGGATGGGGTCCCGGGGCCTAAAAATAGGAAAAGGAAGGGGGTTACACGGCTCCCCTTCAGGGGGAAAAAACAAAAACAAAAAAAAACGATCGGGCCCGCAGGCCCCGCCCTTCCTTCACCACTCTGCAAACGCGCCCCTGGCGCGTTTGCAGAGGGGGAATGAATTCCCTTAAATACTGGGGGTCTCTGAGGCCAACTAGCCCACCAGGAACCTCCAGTATGCGCCAGGGGCTGCCTTGCAGAGAGGTGTACAGAGGCCACGCCCCTTTTACACCTCTCTGCAACGCAGCTCTGTGGCGCTTTTGGAGGAACATGGTGGGCTAGTTGGACTCCAGGGACCCTCAGGATTCAAGGGAAGTTAATCCCCGACTTAAAACGCGCCACGGGCGCGTTTGCACAGTGGTGAAGGGCGGGGCTTCAGGTGACATGTGTGCAAACAGGCCCCGTGGCGCGTTTTAAGATGGGGAATTAAATCCTCTTCAATCCTGAGGGTCCCTGGGGCCAACTAGCCCAACAGGTACGTCCAGAAAGCGCCACAGAGCTGCGTTGCAGAGAGGTGTAAAAGGGGTGTGGCCTCTGTACATGTCTCTGCAACGCAGCCCCCTGGCGCATACTGGAGGTTCCTGGTGGGCTAGTTGACCCGTAGGGACCCTCATGATTCAAGGGGACTTAATCCCCCAACTTAAAACGCGCCACGGGGCGCGTTTGCACAGATGCCACCTCAGGCCCCGCCCCTCCCTTCACCATTGTGCAAATATTCCTCTAAAATCAGCCGAAATACGAATTCCGATTTACTCACCTGTTATCAGGAGAGACCTCAGTGCTGCATCTTTCAGCCCAGTACTGATCCTCAAAAGTAATTTTAACCGTACTTACCGGTAACTTGAATTTCCTTCATAGGCCAACATTGACTAGTTTCACTTGGAAATTCTTCTAAGTGTGGAGTTTTGGAACTTTAAAATATTCCTCTAAAATCAGCCGAAATACGAATTCCGATTTACTCACCTGTTATCAGGAGAGACCTCAGTGCTGCATCTTTCAGCCCAGTACTGATCCTCAAAAGTAATTTTAACCGTACTTACCGGTAACTTGAATTTCCTTCCATAGGATATCATTGCCTGCTTTTTGCTGAAAAAGTTTCGAAGTGTTGATTTTTGAAACATACAAATATTCCTCTAAAATCAGCCGAAATCCGAATTCTGAGTTACTCACCTGTTATCAGGAGAGACCTCAGTGCTGCATCTTTCAGCCCAGTACTGGTCCTGAAAAGTAATTTTAACCGTACTTACCAGTAACTTGAATTTCCTTCCATAGGAATCCATTGTCTGGTTTTCAGCAGAAAAGTTTCAAAGTGTCGATTTTCACAAACTACAAATATTCCTAAAAATCGCCTGTATGACTTAAACGCATTCTTTCAACTGTTTACAGGAGATGCACCAGTGCTGGATCCAGGATCCAACACTGAGTAAGAAAAAGTAACGATAACAGTTTTTAACTTCTAAGTGAATTTCCTTCCATAGGATAACATTGGTGATTCTATGAGAAAAAGTTTCTAAGTGTGAACTTTTAAAATACAATAATATTCCTTAAAAATCACGACTGTAACCAAAACGCTTTTACTCAACTGTTTACAGGAGATGTACCAGGACTGAATCTAGGATCCAGTCCTGTGGTTAGAAAAGTAATCCATAAAGTAACTAATTGCAATTAACTAGAAATTCACATTGAGCTGAATGTTGCATTGTGTTTGAAAATGTGTTGCCCATTGCAACAACTGTAACTACTGTACTTAAAAGTCTATTGCCTATGTGCAAAGTAATTAAACTAAAGTAATTCATTCTGAGAAAGTATTTTTTGTAATGTAATGTATAATGTAATTACAATGTAATTTAAAAATAAAATATGTAAAAAAAATTGTTTCTAAAAAATTTGGAAATCAGTATGAAAAAATGTATATAACAATTAATACATTTAAAAATTGTAATTTACAAAACCTTTGAAATTCACTGAAAAAACTGTAAGTTTCAGACATGTTATAGTTACAAATTAGCATTTAAAAAACCTTTGAAATTCACTGAAAAAACCATAGGTTTCAGGGACAGTTATAGTTAGTTGGACATTGCACTCGTACAAAACCCGTGAAATTCCCCGTTATAGTTAGTCCAGCTAACTATAACTCGCGCCCCGCAATGCACTGCTGATGACGTCACATATTACATCACTCATGACATGGTCAGTGACATCACTGATGACATCACTGATGACATCTCAAATGACATCACTGATGACATCATCCACGTGATAATCTGATGCACCTCCTCACACTCTAATATAACCTTTGATACACCCACTCTAAATTACAGACTGTCATTCGCAAAACCATAGACACTCCAACACCAATAACTACATACCCACTCACTGATTCTTAGGTCTACGCACACATCCACTCACTCACCCGTACAGTCACTCATACTTACGGTCACTCAGTACAGGACTATCATATGCACTCATACTCCTATATAGACACTCAAACACCGCCACTCATCCATAGAGGTACTCAAACACCTAGTCAGTCATGCAAATAATTAAACACACTACCATTTACTCACCTATACAGTTATACACACACCATCTCACTTACTCATACAAATAGTAGCACATTCTTACGCTCTTATACAATCACTGATACAAGCACACACTCATCCATACAGCCACTATCACAATCACTCACTCTCGCTATAGCTATTTATATACTCCAACACACATATATACTGCCTTTCACATATGTAGTTACTCACACATGTACCACTGGGACATACATTCACTCACTAACACACTCTTACACACACTTACCCACCCATACAGTCTATCACAGTTGCACTCTTGAAACCATCCACCCAGTGAATCACCCACTCACACATCTATGCACAGAGTTGCACACACCCCTCCCACACAAACACTAAGGCACCCATACAGATACTCAGACAAGCATTCAATAACTCATATAGACACTCATGTAGCTATTCACAAACACATGCAGCCACTTACACAGCAACAGACAGACGGATACAGACATTCACCCAGTTTAGTCACTAACCCATGCATTCAGTAAGATACGTTAAATCACTCACTTATAGAGTCAGTCACGCACCTACTAAATCATCCATACAGACACTTACACACCCACTCATTCTTCAATACGTCTTTTCCTATATATATTAAAAATATTTAAACTTTACAGAAACACACAGTCACTGGATGATGTCATCAGTGATGTCATCAGTGATGTCATTTGAGATGTCATCAGTGATGTCACTGACCATGTCATGAGTGATGTAATATGTGACGTCATCAGCAGTGCATTGCGGGCGCGAGTTATAGTTAGCTGGACTAACTATAACGGGGAATTTCACGGGTTTTGTACGAGTGCAATGTCCAACTAACTATAACTGTCCCTAAAACCTATGGTTTTTTCAGTGAATATATATATATATATATATATATATATATATATATATATATATATATATATATATATATATATATATATATATATATTATCTACTGGCGGTCGCCAGTAGATAGTTATAGTTAAAACCTATTATCCATAGGAAATCCACGACATTCTATTTGAAATAACGTTGGCGCCGGTTAACGAATCTTCGCGAAAGTTTCCAACTTGTTGGGGCGCTCCGGTCCGCTCCTATCCTGAAAGTCTCGGGGTGATATGTCAAGCGGGGCCGAGAAAAAGGGGGTCCCAAAACGTGTTTTCCCCATTCATTTTTCCATAGGAACCTTTAGTCGCAGCTACAGCCCGAACTGCTGAACGGAATTACACCAAATTTGGCAAAGAGGTAGCCCTTGGTTCAGTGTCGTGCCTTTGCTTAAATGGTGTAAATCCGTTCAGTAGTTCCTGAGAAAATCAAAAGTAAAGTCACATATATATCTGGGCGGAGCCTAACCACACATGTCATCGTGAGATCTGATTGGCTGTCAGCACTTCATCCTGGAATTTCTGGCAGCCATCTTGGGACCAATATAAATGATAGTACCTCATTGAAATGCATTGTAGTGAATAGAAGATTTTGAGGGTCACCAAAAGGAGAACTATAAAGGGTGATAACAGGCTTTAGTTACATTAGAATTTATTTGTTGACGGTACCATACTAATTTTAGGAATTGTGGTGTATTCCAAGGTGATTTTACCATGTGAAAAACCTTCTGCTGGGATATCATGAATCATGTTTGAGAGAGCACTATTTTCTCATGCTTGTCCCATGGAGGTTTGGAAGGTGCTCCAGAAGCTAAAATGAGAGCATATTTTCTGTAAATTCACATTATCTTTCTCACTCATGTGAAAATGAAGTCTGACATTCTCAGTAAAACATGTACATCCAACAAGGGCAGAGACTGTCAGTTGATTCCTTTGTGTTCTACTGCAGCTTCCCAGAGTGTTCTAAAGAACAACTAGAGTGCTAACAGCCTTACTTATGACAAAAGTATGGCACACCTGAAGCCATCTTGATTGGAATAAACTGGTAACACTTAAAACATTTAATTTAAAAAGGAACAAAATGATGGGGTTCATTTTGTCATAGAAATTATGGTTAGTGCTGTAGAAAGAAAAATTAGGACATGTTTCAAGTGTGATCTCAAATATCTTCCTGTTATATTTCAACAGGAGCAGCCTGCCAGTTGATGCCTTTGTGTTCTACTGCAGCTTCCCAGAGTGTTCTAAAGAACAACTAGAGTGCTAACAGCCTTACTTATGACAAAAGTATGGCACACCTGAAGCCATCTTGATTGGAATAAACTGGTAACACTTAAAACATTTAATTTAAAAAGGAACAAAATGATGGGGTTCATTTTGTCATAGAAATTATGGTTAGTGCTGTAGAAAGAAAAATTAGGACATATTTCAAGTGTGATCTCAAATATCTTCCTGTTATATTTCAACAGGAGCAGCCTGCCAGTTAATGCCTTTGTGTTCTACTGCAGCTTCCCAGAGTGTTCTAAAGAACAACTAGAGCGCTAACAGCCTTACTTATGACAAAAGTATGGCACACCTGAAGCCATCTTGATTGGAATAAACCGGTAACACTTAAAACATTTAATTTAAAAAGGAACAAAATGAGGGGTTCTTTTTTAAATAGAAATTATGGTTAGTGCTGCAGAAAGAAAAATTAGGGCATGTTTTAAGTGAGATCTCAAATCCTCTTCTATTTCATTAGAAAATTCTGACATGCAGACTGAAACAATCACTTTCAATACCAGCAGCAGACTACCAGTTAACTCCCTGGTGAGCAGTAGCTTTACTCCAGTGATCTAATGAGCAACTAGAGTGCTAACATTCTGAATTTATGGCAGATGTGAGACACATCTGAATGCCTTCTTGATGGAATCAAAGTAAAAACTGAAAGCATTTCCTACTGAGGAGACTGCAGTAAATGAAGAAATTAGGAAACTTCATAACAAAGAAGTCTTCCAAGATGGCCACCAGTGAAAAAAGAGCCCAAATGTAGCACAAATATTACCCAGATGTAGCCCACATATAGCCCAATGACAAAAGTGTGCAAAACACTTTTTATTTTTAGTTTTTTTGCAGTTTTATGTAGTGCAGACTGGTCAGGTATTGGAGCATTGCATCTTAAAACATGACCCCCTACACTACAAAAACACCACTGCACTACCCTAAACCCTAAAACACTACCCCAACACCACTGCACTACCCTAAACCCTAAAACACTACCCCCAGCACGACCCCTACACTACCCAAACACCACTGCACTAACCTAAATCCTAAAACACTACCACCAGCACGACCCCCTACACTACCCAAACACCACTGCACTACCCTAAAACATGACCCCTACACTACACAAACACCACTGCACTACCCTAAACCCTAAAACACTACCCCCAGCACGACCCCTACACTACACAAGCACCACTGCACTACCCTAAACCCTAAAACACTACCCCCAGCACGACCCCCTACACTACACAAACACCACTGCACTACCCTAAACCCTAAAACACTACCCCCAGCACGACCCCTACACTACCCAAACACCACTGCACTAACCTAAATCCTAAAACACTACCCCCAGCATGACCCCCTACACTACCCAAACACCACTGCACTACCCTAAACCCTAAAACACTACCCCAGCACGACCCCTACACTACACAAACACCACTGCACTACCCTAAACCCTAAAACACTACCCCCAGCACGACCCTCTACACTACCCAAACACCACTGCACTAACCTAAATCCTAAAACACTACCCCCAGCATGACCCCCTACACTACCCAAACACCACTGCACTACCCTAAAACATGACCTACTACACAAACACCACTGCACTACCCTAAACCCTAAAACACTACCCCCAGCACGACCCCCTACACTACACAAGCACCACTGCACTACCCTAAACCCTAAAACACTACCCCCAGCACGACCCCCTACACTGCCCGAACACCACTGCACTGCCCTAAACCCTGAAACACCACCCCCTTCACGACCCCCTACACTGCCCGAACACCACTGCACTGCCCTAAACCCTGAAACATCACCCCCAGCACAACCCCCTACACTGCCTGAGCACCATTGCTCTGCCCTAAACCCTGAAACACCAGCCCCAGCACGACCCCTACACTGCCCGAACACCACTGCACTGCCCTAAACCTTGAAACACCAGCCCCAGCACGACCCCCTACACTGCCCGAACACCACTGCACTGCCCTAAACCCTGAAACACCAGCCCCAGCACGACCCCCTACACTGCCCGAACACCACTGCACAGCCCTAAACCCTGAAACACCAGCCCCAGGACCACCCCCTACACTGCCCGAACACCACTGCACTGCCCTAAACCCTGAAACACCAGCCCCAGCACCACCCCCTACACTGCCCAAACACCACTGCACTGCCCTAAACCCTGAAACACCACCCCTGCACCACCCCTACACTGCCCAAACACCACTGCACTGCCCTAAACCCTGAAACACCACCCCCAGCATGACCCCTTTACTGCTCGAACACCACTGCACTGCCCCAAACCCTGAAACACCACCCCCAGCATGACCCCCTACACGGCCCGAACACCACTGCCCTAAACCCTAAAACACCACCCCTGCACGACCCCCTACACTGCCCGAACACCACTGCACTGCCCTAAACCCTGAAACACCAACCCCTGCACAACCCCCTACACTGCCTGAACACCACTGCACTGCCCTAAACCCTGAAACACCACCCCCAGCACGACCCCCTACACTGCCCGAACACCACTGCACTACCCTAAACCCTAAAACACCACCCCCAGCACGACCCCCTACACTGCCCGAACACCACTGCACTGCCCTAAACCCTAGAACACTACCCCCAGCATGACCCCCTACACTACCCGAACACCACTGCACTACCCTAAACCCTAAAATACTCCCCGCAGCACGACCCCCTACACTACCCGAACACGACTGCACTGCCCTAAACCCTAAAACACTCCCCCAGCACGACCCCCTACACTACCCGAACACCACTGCACTGCCCTAAACCCTAAAACACTCCCCCAGCACGACCCCTACACTACCCAAACACCACTGCACTACCCTAAACCCTAAAACACTAACCCCAGCACGACCCCTACACTACCCAAACACCACTGTACTACCCTAAACCCTAAAACACTCCCCCAGGACGACTCCCTACACTACACAAACACCACTGCACTACCCTAAACCCTAATCTACACCCCAGCATGACCCCCTACACTACACAAACACCACTGCACTACCCTAAACCCTAAATCTACCCCCAGCATGACCCCCTACACTACACAAACACCACTGCACTACCCTAAACCCTAAATCTAACCCCAGCATGACCCCCTACACTACACAAACACCACTGCTCTACCCTAAACCCTAAAACACTACCCCCAGCACGACCCTCTTCACTACCTAAACACAACTGCACAATTTGTTACAGGCGTTGCAACGCAGGCCTGTGGTGCTTACTGGAAGTACCTGGTGGGCTGGTTGGGCCCCAGGGACTCTCAGGATTCAAGGTGACCTAATCCCCCAACTTAAAACGCGCCACGGGCGCGTTTGCACAGTGGTGAAGGGAGGGGGCGGGGCCTCAGGTGACATGTGCGCAAACACGCCCTTTGGTGCATTTTAAGTTGGGGAGTTAATTCCCTTTGAATCCTGGGGGCCAACTAGCCCACCAGGTACCTTCAGTAAGCACAACAGAGTTGCGTTGCAGAGAGGTGAAAAAGGTGCGTGGCCTCGGAACGCCTCTCTGCAACTCAGCTCTGTGGTCCTAACTGTAGGTACCTGGGGGCTAGTTGGGCCCCAGGGACCCTCAGGATTCAAGGGGACTTAATCCCGCAACTTAAAACGCGCCATGGGGCGCGTTTGCACACATGTCACCTCAGGCCCCCTCCCTTCACCACTGTGCAAACGCGCACTGGCTCTGGTTAGTCAGAGTCAGTTACCACCAGTACCCGTCTGAAAAAGTTGTGGGCACAGGATGATTTTGCAACAAGGCCTCTTTCTGCTCCTCTGTTGGTTCTTTCTGCACATCTTTTGCTTCTTTCTGTGCGTTTTTTCTTCTTCTTCACATGTCCTACCTCTGTTGGCATAGTTAGAAACTAGCATTTAAAAAACCTTTGAATTCACTTAAAAATCATAGGTTTCAGGCACGTTATAGTTAGAAATTAGCATTTAAAAAACCTTTGAAATTCACTGAAAAAACCATAGGTTTCAGGCACGTTATAGTTAGAAATTAGCATTTAAAAAACCTTTGAAATTCACTGAAAAAACCATAGGTTTCAAGCACGTTATAGTTAGAAATTAGCATTTAAAAACCTTTGAAATTCACTGAAAAAACCATAGGTTTCAGACACGTTATAGTTAGAAATTAGCATTTAAAAAACCTTTGAAATTCACTGAAAAACCATAGGTTTTAGGGACAGTTATAGTTAGTTGGACATTGCACTCGTACAAAACCCGTGAAATTCCCCTGTTATAGTTAGTTCAGCTAACTATAACTCGCGCCCCGCAATGCACTGCTGATGACGTCACATATTACATCACTCATGACATGGTCAGTGACATCACTGATGACATCTCAAATGACATCACTGATGACATCATCCATGTGATAATTTCATGCATCTTCTCACACCCTAATATAACTTTTGATACACCCACTCTAAATTACAGACTGCCATTCTCAAAACCATAGACACTCCAACACCAAAAACTACATACCCACTCACTGATTCTTAGGTCTAAACACACATCCACTCACTCACCTGTACAGTCACTCATACTTACAGTCACTCAGTACAGGACTATCATATGCACTCATACACCTATATAAACACTCACAAACCGCCACTCATCCATAGAGGTACTCACACACCTAGTCAGTCATGCAAAAATTAATCACACACCCATTTACTCACCTATACAGTTATACACACACCAGCTCACTTACTCATACAAATACTAGCACATTCTTACGCTCTTATACAATAACTGATACAAGCACACACGCATCCATACAGCCACTCACAATAACACACTCTCACTTATAGCCATTTAAATACTCTAACACACATATATACTGCCTTTTACATATGTAGTTACTTGCACATGTACCACTGAGATATACATTCACTCACTAACACACCCATACACACACTCACCCACCCAAGCAGTCCATCACAGATGCACTCTTGAAATCATGCACCCAGTGAATCACCCACTCACACATCTATGTATAGAGTCACACACACCCCACTCACACAAACACTCAGGCAGCCATACAGATACTCAGAGAACCAATCAATAACCCATATAGACACTCATGTAGCTATTCGCAAATCCATGCATCCACTTACACACCAACAAACAGACGGATACAGACATTCACACAGTTTAGTCACTAACCCATGCATTCAGTAAGATACGTTTAATCACTCACTTGTAGAGTCAGTCACTCACGTACTAAATCATCCATTCAGACACTTATACACCCACTCATTCTTCAATACGCCTTTCCCTATATATATTAAACATATTTAAACTTTACAGAAACACACAGTCACTGGATGATGTCATCAGTGATGTCATCAGTGATGTCATTTGAGATGTCATCAGTGATGTCATCAGTGATGTCACTGACCATGTCATGAGTGATGTAATATGTGACGTCATCAGCAGTGCATTGCGGGGGCGCGAGTTATAGTTAGCTGAACTAACTATAACAGGGGAATTTCACGGGTTTTGTACGAGTGCAATGTCCAACTAACTATAACTGTCCCTAAAACCTATGGTTTTTTCAGTGAATATATATATATATATATATATATATATATATATATATATATTCACTGAAAAACCATAGGTTTCAGACACGTTATAGTTAGAAATTAGCATTTAAAAAACCTTTGAAATTCACTGAAAAAACCATAGGTTTTAGGGACAGTTATAGTTAGTTGGACATTTCACTCGTACAAAACCATAGAAATTCCCCCGTTATAGTTAGTTCAGCTAACTATAACTTGCGCCCCGCAATGCACTGCTGATGACGTCACATATTACATCACTCATGACATGGTCAGTGACATCACTGATGACATCACTGATGACATCTCAAATGACATCACTGATGACATCATCCAGTGACTGTTTCTGTAAAGTTTAAATATGTTTAATATATATAGGGAAAGGTGTATTGAAGAATGAGTGGGTGTATAAGTGTCTGAATGGATGATTTAGTACGTGAGTGACTGACTCTACAAGTGAGTGATTAAATGTATCTTACTGAATGCATGGGTTAGTGACTAAACTGTGTGAATGTCTGTATCCGTCTGTCTGTTGCTGTGTAAGCGGCTGCATGGGTTTGTGAATAGCTACATGAGTGTCTACATGGGTTATTGATTGATTGTCTGAGTATCTGTATGGGTGCCTGAGTGTTTGTGTGGGTGGGGTGTGTGTGACTGTGCATAGATGTGTGAGTTGGTGATTCACTGGGTGCATGGTTTAAAGAGTGCATCTGTGATGGAGTGTGTGGGTGAGTGTGTGTATGGGTGTGTTAGTGATTGAATGTATATCTCAGTGGTACATGTGTGAGTAACTACATATGTGAAAGGCAGTATATATGTGTGTTGGAGTATATAAATGGCTATAAGTGAGAGTGTGTGATTGTGAGAGTGGCTGTATGGATGAGTGTGTACTTGTATCAGTGATTGTATAAGAGTGTAAGAATGTGCTAGTATTTGTATGAGTAAGTGAGCTGGTGTGTGTATAACTGTATAGGTGAGTAAATGGGTGTGTGATTAAGTTTTTTGCATGACTGACTAGGTGTGTGAGTACCTCTATGGATGAGTGGCGGTGTGTGAGTGTTTATATAGGTGTATGAGTGCATATGATAGTCCTGTACTGAGTGACTGTAAGTATGAGTGACTGTACAGGTGAGTGAGTGGATGTGTGTGTAGACCTAAGAATCAGTGAGTGGGTATGTAGTTTTTGGTGTTGGAGTGTCTATGGTTTTGAGAATGGCAGTCTGTAATTTAGAGTGGGTGTATCAAAAGTTATATTAGGGTGTGAGAAGATGCATGAAATTATCACATGGATGATGTCATGAGTGATGTCATTTGAGATGTCATCAGTGATGTCATCAGTGATGTCACTGACCATGTCATGAGTGATGTAATATGTGAGGTAATAAGCAGTGCATTGCGGGGGCGCGAGTTATAGTTAGTTGAACTAACTATAACGGGGGAATTTCTATGGTTTTGTACGAGTGAAATGTCCAACTAACTATAACTGTCCCTAAAACCTATGGTTTTTTCAGTGAATTTCAAAGGTTTTTTAAATGCTAATTTCTAACTATAACGTGTCTGAAACCTATGGTTTTTTCAGTAAATTTCAAAGGTTTTTTAAATGCTAATTTCTAACTATAATGTGCCTGAAACCTATGATTTTTTAAGTGAATTTCAAAGGTTTTTTTAAATGCTAGTTTCTAACTATGCCTACAGAGGTAGGACATGTGAAGAAAGAAGAAAAAACGCACAGAAAGAAGCAAAAGATGTGCAGAAAGAACCAACAGAGGAGCAGAAAGAGGCCTTGTTGCAAAATCATCCTGTGCCCACAACTTTTTCAGACGGGTACTGGTGGTAACTGACTGACTAACCAGAGCCAGTGCTATGCTAAAAGACACTTAGAATACAGTGAAAACACCTACATACACTAGGGAACACTATGCGTTGGGGTACCCCTGTGATTAGCATGACCTCCTCTGCAAGTCCCTAGTACATAATAGGGCAGGGGGATTAAAACTACCTCTTAAAACGCGCTACAGGGCGCGTTTGCACAGTGGTGAAGGGAGGGGGGCCTTAGGTGACATGTGTGCAAACGCACCCCGTGGCGCGTTTTAAGTTGCGGGATTAAGTCCCCTTGAATTCTGAGGGTCCCTGGGGCCCAACTAGCCCCCCAGGTACCTACAGTTAGGACCACAGAGCTGAGTTGCAGAGAGGCGTTCCGAGGCCACGCACCTTTTTTCACCTCTCTGCAACGCAACACTGTTGTGCTTACTGAAGGTACCTAGTGGGCTAGTTGGGCCCCAGGGACCCTCAGGATTCAAGGTGCCCTAATCCCCCAACTTAAAACGCACCACAGGGCGTGTTTGCGCACATGTCACCTGAGGCCCCGCCCCTCCCTTCACCACTGTGCAAACGCGCCCCGTGGTGCGTTTTAAGTTGGGGATTAGGTCACCTTGAATCCTGAGGGTCCCTGGGGCCCAACTAGCCCACTAGGTACTTCCAGTAAGCACCACAGGCCTGCGTTGCAATGCCTGTAACAAATTGTGCAGTTGGGTTTAGGTAGTGAAGAGGGTCGTGCTGGGGGTAGTGTTTTAGGGTTTAGGGTAGTGCAGTGGTGTTTGTGTAGTGTAGGGGGTCATGCTGGGGGTAGATTTAGGGTTTAGGGTAGTGCAGTGGTGTTTGGGTAGTGTAGGGAGTCGTGCTGGGGGGAGTGTTTTAGGGTTTAGGGTAGTGCAGTGGTGTTTGGGTAGTGTAGGGGGTCGTGCTGGGGGTAGTGTTTTAGGGTTTAGGGTAGTGCAGTGGTGTTTGGGTAGTGTAGGGGGTAGTGCTGGGGGTAGTGATTTAGGGTAGTGCAGTGGTGTTTGGGTAGTGTAGGGGGACTGCTGGGGGTAGTGTTTTAGGGTTTAGGTTAGTGCAGTGGTGTTTGGGTAGTGTAGGGGTACTGCTGAGGGTAGTGTTTTAGGGTTTAGGGTAGTGCAGTGGTGTTTGTGTAGTGTAGGAGGTCATGTTTTAGGGTTTAGGGTAGTGCAGTGGTCTTTGGGTAGTGTAGGGGGTCATGCGGGGGTAGTGTTTTAGGGTTTAGGGTAGTGTAGGGGTCATGCGGGGGGTAGTGTTTTAGGGATTAGGGTAGTGCGTTGGTGTTTGGGTAGTGTAGGGGGTCGTGCTGGGGGGAGTGTTTTAGGGTTTAGGGCAGTGCAGTGGTGTTCGGGTAGTGTAGGGGGTCGTGCTGGAGGGAGTGTTTTAGGGTTTAGGGCAGTGCAGTGGTGTTCGGGTAGTGTAGGGGGTCGTGCTGGGGGTAGTGTTCTAGGGTTTAGGGCAGTACAGTGGTGTTTGGGCAGTGTAGGGGTAATGCTGGGGGTGGTGTTTTAGGGTTTAGGGCAGTGCAGTGGTGTTCGGGCAGTGTAGGGGGTCGTGCTGGGGGTGGTGTTTCAGGGTTTAGGGCAGTGCAGTGGTGTTCGGGCAGTGTAGGGGGTGGTGTTTCAGGGTTTAGGGCAGTGCAGTGGTGTTTGGGCAGTGTAGGGGTTGTCCAGGGGTGGTGTTTCAGGGTTTAGGGCAGTGGTGTTCGGGCAGTGTAGGGGGTCGTGCTGGGGGTGGTGTTTCAGGATTTGGGGCAGTGCAGTGGTGTTCGAGCAGTAAAGGGGGTCGTGCTGGGGGTGGTGTTTCAGGGTTTAGAGCAGTGCAGTGGTGTTCGGGCAGTGTAGGGGGGGGTGCAGGGGTGGTGTTTCAGGGTTTAGGGCAGTGCAGTGGTGTTCGGGCAGTGTAGGGGGTGCTGCAGGGGGTGGTGTTTCAGGGTTTAGGGCAGTGCAGTGGTGTTCTGGCAGTGTAGGACGTCGTGCTCGGGCTGGTGTTTCAGGGTTTAGGGCAGTACAGTGGTGTTCGGGCAGTGTAGGGGGTCGTGCTGGGGCTGGTGTTTCAGGGTTTAGGGCAGTGCAGTGGTGTTCGGGCAGTGTAGGTGGTCGTGCTGGGGCTGGTGTTTCAGGGTTTAGGGCAGTGCAGTGGTGTTCGGGCAGTGTAGGGGGTATTGCTGGGGCTGGTGTTTCAGAGTCTAGTGCAGTGGTGTTCGGGCAGTGTAGGGGGTCTTGCTGGAGCTGGTGTTTCAGGGTTAAGGGCAGTGCAGTGGTGTTTGGGCAGTGTCGGGGGTCATGCTGGGGCTAGTGTTTCAGGATTTAGGGCAGAGCAATGGTGTTCAGGCAGTGTAGGGGGTTTTGCTGGAGGTGGTGTTTCAGGGTTTAGGGCAGTGCAGTGGTGTTCGTGCAGTGTAGGGGGTGGTGTTTCAGGGTTTAGGGCAGTGGTGTTCAGGCAGTGTAGGGGGTCTTGCTGGGGTTGATGTTTCAGGGTTTAGTGCAGTGGTGTTCGGGCAGTGTAAGGGGTCGTGCTGGGGGTGGTGTTTCAGGGTTTAGGGCAGTGCAGTGGTGTTCGGGCAGTGTAGGGGTCGTGCTGGGGCTGGTGTTTCAGGGTTTAGGGCAGTGCAGTGGTGTTCGGGCAGTGTAGGGGGTCGTGCTGGGGGTGGTGTTTCAGGGTTTAGGGCAGTGCAGTGGTGTTCGGGCAGTGTAGGGGGTCGTGCTGGGGGTGGTGTTTCAGGGTTTAGGGCAGTGCAGTGGTGTTCGGGCAGTGTAGGGTGTCGTGCTGAGGGGTGGTGTTTCAGGGTTTACGGCAGTGCAGTGGTGTTCGGGCAGTGTAGGGGTCGTGCAGGGGTGGTGTTTCAGGGTTTAGTGCAGTGGTGTTTGGGCAGTGTAGGGGGTCGTGCAGGGGGTGGTGTTTCAGGGTTTAGGGCAGTGCAGTGGTTTTCGGGCAGTGTAGGCGGTCGTGCTGGGGCTGGTGTTTCAGGGTTTAGGGCAGTGCAGTGGTGTTCGGGCAGTGTACTGGGTTGGGCTGGTGTTTCAGGGTTTAGGGCAGTGCAGTGGTGTTCGGGCAGTGTAGGGGGGTCGTGCTGGGGGTGGTGTTTCAGGGTTTAGGGCAGTGCAGTGGTGTTCGGGCAGTGTAGGGGGTCGTGCTGGGGGTGGTGTTTTAGGGTTTAGGGCAGTGCAGTGGTGTTCAGGCAGTGTAGGGGGTCATGCTGGGGGTGGTGTTTCAGGGTTTAGGGCAGTGCAGTGGTGTACGGGCAGTGTAGGGGGTCTTGCTGGGGGTGGTGTTTCAGGGTTTAGGGCAGTGGTGTTCGGGCAGTGTAGGGGGTCTTGCTGGGGGTAGTGTTTCGGGGTTTAGGGCAGTGCAGTGGTATTCGGGCAGTATAGGGGTCGTGCTGGGGGTGGTGTTTCAGGGTTTAGGGCAGTGCAGTAGTGTTCGGGCAGTGTAGGGGATCGTGCAGGGGGTGGTGTTTCAGGGTTTAGGGCAGTGCAGTGGTGTTCGGGCAGTGTAGGGGGTCGTGCTGGGGGTGGTGTTTCAGGGTTTAGGGCAGTGCAGTGGTGTTCGGGCAGTGTAGGGGGTCGTGCAGGGGGTGGTGTTTCAGGGTTTAGGGCAGTGCAGTGGTGTTCGGGCAGTGTAGGGGGTCTTGCTGGGGGTGGTGTTTCAGGGTTTAGGGCAGTGCAGTGGTGTTCGTGGCAGTGTAGGGGGTCGTGCTGGGGATGGTGTTTCAGGGTTTAGGGCAGTGCAGTGGTGTTCGGGCAGTGTAGGGGGTGGTGCTGGGGGTGGTGTTTCAGGGTTTAGGGCAGTGCAGTGGTGTTTGGGCAGTGTAGGGGGTCGTGCTGGGGGTGGTGTTTCAGGGTTTAGGGCAGTGGTGTTCGGGCAGTGTAGGGGGTCTTGCTGGGGGTGATGTTTCAGGGTTTAGGGCAGTGCAGTGGTGTTCGGGCAGTGTAGGAGGTCTTGCTGGGGGTAGTGTTTGAGGGTTTAGGGCAGTGCAGTGGTGTTCGGGCAGTGTAGGGGTCATGCTGGGGGTGGTGTTTCAGGGTTTAGGGCAGTGCAGTGGTGTTCGGGCAGTGTAGGGGGTCGTGAAGGGGGTGGTGTTTCAGGGTTTAGGGCAGTGCAGTGGTGTTCGGGCAGTGTAGGGGGTCGTGATGGGGGTAGTGTTTTAGGGTTTAAGGTAGTGCAGTGGTGTTTGTGTAGTGTAGGGGGTCGTGCTGGGGGCAGTGTTTTAGGGTTTAGGGTAGTGCAGTGGTGCTTGTGTAGTGTAGGGGGTCATGCTGGGGGTAGTGTTTTAGGGTTTAGGATAGTGCAGTGGTGCTTGTGTAGTGTAGGGGGTCGTGCTGGGGTAGTGTTTTAGGGTTTAGGGTAGTGCAGTGGTGTTTTTGTAGTGTAGGGGGGTCATGTTTTAAGATGCAACGCTCCAATACCTGACCAGTCTGCACTACATTAAACTGCAAGAAAACTAAAAATAAAAAGTGTTTTGCACCCTTTTGTCATTGGGCTATATGTGGGCTACATCTCGGTAATATTTGTGCTACATTTGGGCTCTTTTTTCACTGGTGGCCATCTTGGAAGACTTCTTTGTTATGAAGTTTCCTAATTTCCTCATTTACTGCAGTCTCCTCAGTAGGAAATGCTTTCAGTTTTTTACTTTGATTCCATCAAGAAGGCATTCAGATGTGTCACACATTTGCCATAAATTCAGAATGTTATTACTCTAGTTGTTCATTAGATCACTGTAGTAAAGCTACTGCTCACCAAAGAGTTAACTGGAAGTCTACTGCTGGTATTGAAAGTGATTGTTTCAGTCTGCATGTCAGAATTTTCTAATGAAATAGAAGAGGATTTGAGATCTTACGTAAAACATGCACTAAATTTTCTTTTGCAGCACTAACCATAATTTCTATGGCAAAATGAACCCCCTCATTTTGTTCCTTTTTAAATTAAATGTTTTAAGTGTTACCAGTTTATTCCAATCAAGATGGCTTCAGGTGTGCCATACTTTTGTCATAAGTAAGGCTGTTAGCACTCTAGTTGTTCTTTAGAACACTCTGGGAAGCTGCAGTAGAACACAAAGGAATCAACTGACAGTCTCTGCCCTTGTTGGATGTACATGTTTTACTGAGAATGTCAGACTTCATTCTCACATGACTGAGAAAGATAATGTGAATTTACAGAAAATATGCTCTCATTTTAGCTTCTGGGGCACCTTCCAAAACTGTATGGGACAAGCATGTGAAAATAGTTCTCTCAAACATGATTCATGATATCCCAGCAGAAGGTTTTTCACAGGGTAAAACATCCTTAGAACACACCACAATTCCTGAAATTAGTATGGTACCATCAACAAATGAATTCTAATGTAACTAAAGTCTGTTATCACCCTTTATAGTTCTCCTTTTGGTAACCCTCAAAATCTTCGATTCACTACAATGCATTTCAATGGGGTACTATCATTTATATTGGTCCCAAGATGGCTGCCAGCAATTCCAGGATGAAGTGCTGACAGCCAATCAGATCTCACGATGACGTGTGGTTAGGCTCCGCCCAGATATATGTGTTTTTACTTTTGATTTTCTCAGCAACTACTGAATGGATTTACACCATTTAACAAAAAGGGTTCTTTTGAACCAAGAACTACCTCTTTGCCAAATTTGGTGTAATTCCGTTCAGCAGTTCGGGCTGTAGCCGTGTCTAAAGTTTCCTATGGGAAAATGAATGGGGAAAACACGTTTTGGGACCCCCTTTTTCTCGGCCCCCGCTTGACGAATCACCCTGAGACTTTCAGGGTAGGAGCGGACCGGAGCGGGCCATAAAGTTTGAAAATTTCGCAAAGATTCGTCAGCCGACGCAAGAGTTATTTCAAATAGAATGTCGCGGATTTCCTATGGAAAATAGGTCCTAACTATAACTATCTACTGGCGACCGCCAGTAGATATATATATATATATATATATATAATCATCTACTGGTGGTCGCCAGTGGATAGTTATAGTTAGGACCTATTTTCCATAGGAAATCCGCAACATTCTATTTGAAATAACGTTGGCGCCGGTTGACGAATCTTCGCGAAAGTTTCCAACTTGTTGGGGCGCTCCGGTCCGCTCCTATCCTGAAAGTCTCGGGGTGATTCGTCAAGCCGGGGCCGAGAAAAAGGGGGTCCCAAAACGTGTTTTCCCCATTCATTTTTCCATAGGAACCTTTAGTCGCAGCTACAGCCCGAACTGCTGAACGGAATTACACCAAATTTGGCAAAGAGGTAGCCCTTGGTTCAGTGTCGTGCCTTTTGCTTAAATGGTGTAAATCCGTTCAGTAGTTCCTGAGAAAATCAAAAGTAAAATCACATATATATCTGGGCGGAGCCTAACCACACATGTCATTGTGAGATCTGATTGGCTGTCAGCACTTCATCCTGGAATTGCTGGCAGCCATCTTGAGACCAATATAAATGATAGTACCCCATTGAAATGCATTGTAGTGAATCAAAGATTTTGAGGGCTACCAAAAGGAGAACTATAAAGGGTGATAACAGTCTTTAGTTACATTAGAATTCATTTGTTGATGGTACCATACTAATTTCAGGAATTGTGGTGTGTTCTAAGGTGATTTTACCCTGTGAAAAACCTTCTGCTGGGATATCATGAATCATGTTTGAGAGAAAACTATTTTCACATGCTTGTCCCATAGAGTTTTGGAAGGTGCTCCAGAAGCTAAAATGAGAGCATATTTTCTGTAAATTCACATTATCTTTCTCAGTCATGTGAGAATGAAGTCTGACATTCTCAGTAAAACATGTACATCCAACAAGGGCAGAGACTGTCAGTTGATTCCTTTGTGTTCTACTGCAGCTTCCCAGAGTGTTCTAAAGAACAACTAGAGTGCTAACAGCCTTACTTATGACAAAAGTATGGCACACCTGAAGCCATCTTGATTGGAATAAACTGGTAACACTTAAAAAATTTAATTTGAAAAGGAACAAAATGATGGGTTCATTTTGTCATAGAAATTATGGTTAGTGCTGTAGAAAGAAAAATTAGGACATGTTTCAAGTGTGATCTCAAATATCTTCCTGTTATATTTCAACAGGAGCAGCCTGCCAGTTGATGCCTTTGTGTTCTACTGCAGCTTCCCAGAGTGTTCTAAAGAACAACTAGAGCGCTAACAGCCTTACTTATGACAAAAGTATGGCACACCTGAAGCCATCTTAATTGGAATAAACCGGTAACACTTAAAACATTTAATTTAAAAAGGAACAAAATGAGGGGGTTCTTTTGAAATAGAAATTATGGTTAGTTCTGCAGAAAGAAAAATTAGGGCATGTTTTAAGTGAGATCTCAAATCCTCTTCTATTTCATTAGAAAATTCTGACATGCAGACTGAAACAATCACTTTCAATACCAGCAGCAGACTTCCAGTTAACACCCTGGTGAGCAGTAGCTTTACTACAGTGATCTAATGAGCAACTAGAGTGCTAACATTCTGAATTTATGGCAAATGTGAGACACATCTGAATGCCTTCTTGATGGAATCAAAGTAAAAACTTAAAGCATTTCCTACTGAGGAGACTGCAGTAAATGAGGAAATTAGGAAACTTCATAACAAAGAAGTCTTCCAAGATGGCCACCAGAGAAAAAAGAGCCCAAATGTAGCACAAATATTACCCAGATGTAGCCCACATATAGCCCAATGACAAAAGTGTGCAAAACACTTTTTATTTTTGTTTTTTGCAGTTTTATGTAGTGCAGATGGTCAGGTATTGGAGCGTTGCATCTTAAAACATGACCCCCCTACACTACAAAAACACCACTGCACTACCATAAACCCTAAAACACTACCCCCAGCACGACCCCCTACACTACAGAAGCGCCACTGCACTATCCTAAACCCTAAAACACTACCCCCAGCATGACCCCCTACACTACACAAACACCACTGCACTGCCCTAAACCCTAAAACACTACCCCCAGCACGACCCCCTACACTACCCAAACACCACTGCACTACCCTAAAACATGACCCCTACACTACACAAACACCACTGCACTACCCTAAACCCTAAAACACTACCCCCAGCACGACCCCCTACACTACCCAAACACCACTGCACTAACCTAAATCCTAAAACACTACCCCCAGCACGACCACCTACACTACCCAAACACCACTGCACTACCCTAAAACATGACCCCTACACTACACAAACACCACTGCACTACCCTAAACCCTAAAACACTACCCCAGCACGACCCCCTACACTGCCCGAACACCACTGCACTGCCCTAAACCCTGAAACACCAGCCCCTGCACGACCCCCTACACTGCCCTAACACCACTGCACTGCCCTAAACCCTGAAACACCACCCCTAGCACGACCCCCTACACTGCCCGAACACCACTGCACTGCCCTAAACCCTGAAACACCACCCCTTCACGACCCCCTACACTGCCCGAACACCACTGCACTGCCCTAAACCCTGAAACAACTCCCCAGCACGACCCCTACACTGCCCGAACACCACTGCACTGCCCTAAACCTTGAAACACCACCCCCAGCAAGACCCCCTACACTGCCCGAACACCACTGCCCTAAACCCTGAAACACCACCCCCAGCACGACCCCCTACACTGCACGAACACCACTGCACTGCCCTAAACACTGAAACACCACCCCCAGCACAACCCCCTACACTGCCCGAGCACCACTGCACTGCCCTAAACCCTGAAACACCAGCCCCAGCATGACCCCCTACACTGCCCGAACACCACTGCACTGCCCTAAACCCTGAAACATCAGCCCCAGCACGACCGCCTACACTGCCCGAACACCACTGCACTGCCCTAAACCCTGAAACACCAGCCCCAGCACGACCCCCTACACTGCCCTAACACCACTGCACTACCCTAAACCGTGAAACACCAGCCTCAGCACGACCCCCTACACTGCCCGAACACCACTGCACTGCCCTAAACCCTGAAACACCACCCCCAGCACGACCCCCTACACTGCCCGAACACCACTGCACTGCCCTAAACCCTGAAACACCACCCCCTGCACGACCCCCTACACTGCCCGAACACTACTGCACTGCCCTAAACCCTGAAACACCATCCCCAGCACGACCCCCTACACTGCACGAACACCACTGCACTGCCCTAAACCCTGAAACACTACCCCCAGCAAGACCCCCTACACTGCCCGAACACCACTGCACTGCCCTAAACCCTGAAACACCACCCCCAGCACGACCCCCTACACTGCCCGAACACCACTGCTCTGCCCAAAACCCTGAAACACCAGCCCCAGCACGACCCCCTACACTGCCCGAACACCACTGCACTGCCCTAAACCCTGAAACACCACCCCCAGCAAGACCCCCTACACTGCCCGAACACCACTGCACTGCCCTAAACCCTGAAACACCAGCCCCAGCAAGACCCCTACACTGCCCGAACACCACTGCACTGCCCTAAACCCTGAAACACCACCCCCAGCAAGACCCCCTACACTGCCCGAACACCATTGCACTAAACCCTGAAACACCACCCCCTGCACGACCCCCTACACTTCCCAAACACCACTGCACTGCCCTAAACCCTGAAACACTACCCCCTGCACGACCCCCTACACTGCCCGAACACCACTGCACTGCCCTAAACCCTGAAACACCACCCCTCAGCACGACACCCTACACTGCCCGAACACCACTGCACTGCCCTAAACCCTGAAACACCACCCCCAGCACGACCCCCTACACTGCCCAAACACCACTGCACTGCCCTAAACCCTGAAACACCACCCACTGCACAACACCCTACACTGCCGGAACACCACTGCACTGCCCTAAACCCTGAAACACCACCCCCAGCACGACCCCCTACACTGCCTGAACACCACTGCCCTAAACCCTGAAACACCACCGCCAGCAAGACCCCCTACACTGCCCGAACACCACTACACTGCCCTAAACCCTGAAACACCACCTCCAGCACAACCCCCTACACTGCCTGAACACCATTGCTCTGCCCTAAACCCTGAAACACTAGCCCCAGCACGACCCCCTACACTGCCCAAACACCACTGCACTGCCCTAAACCCTGAAACACCAGCCCCAGCAAGACCCCCTACACTGCCCGAACACCACTGCACTGCCCTAAACCCTGAAACACCAGCCCCAGCATGACCCCCTACACTGCACGAACACCACTGCACTGCCCTAAACCCTGAAACACCAGCCCCAGCACCTACACTGCCCGAACACCACTGCACTGCCCTAAACCCTGAAAAACCAGCCCCAGCACGACCCCCTACACTGCCCGAACACCACTGTACTGCCCTAAGCCCTGAAACACCAGCCCCAGCATGACCCCCTACACTGCCCGAACACCACTGCACTGCCCTAAACCCTGAAACACCACCCCCTGCACCACCCCCTACACTGCCCGAACACTGCACTGCCCTAAACCCTGAAACACCACCCCCTGCACCACCCCCTACACTGCCCGAACACCACTGCCCTAAACCCTGAAACACCACCCCCTGCACGACCCCCTACACTGCCCGAACACCACTGCACTGCCCTAAACCCTGAAACACCACCCCCAGCACAACCCCCTACACTGCCCGAACACCACGGCACTACCCTAAACCCTAGAATACTTCCCCCAGCACGACCCCCTACACTACCCGAACACCACTGCACTACCCTAAACCGTAAAATATTCCCCCCAGCACGACCCCCTACACTACCCGAACACGACTGCACTGCCCTAAACCCTCATACACTCTCCCCAGCACGACCCCCTACACTACCCAAACACCACTGCACTGCCCTAAACCCTAAAACACTACCCCCGCATGACTCCCTACACTACCCAAATACCACTGCACTACCCTAATCCCTAAAACACTACACCCCGCACGACCCCTACACTACCCAAAGACCACTGCACTACCCTAAACCCTAAAACACTACCCCCGCACGACTCCCTACACTACCCAAAGACCACTGCACTACCCTAAACCCTAAAACACGACCTCCTACACTACAAAAACACCACTGCACTACCCTAAACCCTAAAACACTACCCCCTACACTACACAAACACCACTGCACTACCCTAAACCCTAAAAAACTACCCCCAGCACGAACCCCTACACTACCCAAACACCACTGCACTACCCTAAACCCTAAAACACTACCCCCAGCAGTACACCCTACACTACCCAAACACCACTGCACTACCCTAAACCCTAAAACACTACCCCCAGCAGTACCCCTACACTACCCAAACACCATTGCACTACCCTAAACCCTAAAACACTACCCCCAGCAGTACCCCCTACACTACCCAAACACCACTGCACTACCCTAAATCACTACCCCCAGCACGACCCCCTACACTACGCAAACACCACTGCACTACCCTAAACCCTAAAACACTACCCCCAGTACGACCCCCTACACTACCCAAACACCACTGCACTACCCTAAACCCTAAAACACTCCCCCCAGCACGACTCCCTACACTACCCAAACACCACTGCACTACCCTAAACCCTAAATCTACCCCCAGCATGACCCCCTACACTACACAAACACCACTGCACTACCCTAAACCCTAAAACACTACCCCCAGCAGTACCCCCTACACTACCCAAACACCACTGCACTACCCTAAACCCTAAAACACTACCCCCAGCAGTACCCCCTACACTACCCAAACACCACTGCACTACCCTAAATCACTACCCCCAGCACGACCCCCTACACTACGCAAACACCACTGCACTACCCTAAACCCTAAAACACTACCCCCAGCACGACCCTCTTCACTACCTAAACACAACTTCACAATTTGTTACAGGCGTTGCAACGCAGGCCTCTGGTGCTTACTGGAAGTACCTGGTGGGCTAGTTGGGCCCCAGGGACCTCAGGATTCAAGGTGACCTAATCCCCCAACTTAAAATGCTCCACGGGGCGCGTTTGCACAGTGGTGAAGGGAGGGGGCGGGGCCTCAGGTGACATGTGCGCAAACACGCCCTGTGGTGCGTTTTAAGTTAGGGAATTAATTCCCTTTGAATCCTGAGGGACCCTGGGGCCAACTAGCCCACCAGCTACCTTCAGTAAGCACAACAGAGTTGCGTTGCAGAGAGGTGAAAAAGGTGCGTGGCCTCGGAACGCCTCTCTGCAACTCAGCTCTGTGGTCCTAACTGTAGGTACCTGGGGGCTAGTTGGGCCTCAGGGACCCTCAGGATTCAAGGGACTTAATCCCGCAACTTAAAACGCGCCACGGGGCGCGTTTGCACACGTCACCTCAGGCCCCCCCCTCCCTTCACCACTGTGCAAACGCGCCCTGTAGCGCGTTTTAAGAGTTAGTTTTAATCCCTCTGCCCTGTTATGTACTAGGGACTTGCAGAGGAGGTCATGCTAATCACAGGGGTACCCCAACGCATAGTGTTCCCTAGTGTATGTAGGTGTTTTCACTGTATTCTAAGTGTCTTTTAGCATAGCACTGGCTCTGGTTAGTCAGAGTCAGTTACCACCAGTACCCGTCTGAAAAAGTTGTGGGCACAGGATGATTTTGCAACAAGGCCTCTTTCTGCTCCTCTGTTGTTTCTTTCTGCACATCTTTTGCTTCTTTCTGTGCGTTTTTTCTTCTTTCTTCACAGGTCCTACCTCTGTAGGCATAGTTAGAAACTAGCATTTAAAAACCTTTGAAATTCACTGAAAAAACCATAGGTTTCAGACACGTTATAGTTAGAAATTAGCATCTAAAAACATTTGAAATTCACTGAAAAAACCATAGGTTTTAGGGACAGTTATAGTTAGTTGGACCCCGTTAGTAGTTAGTTCAGCTAACTATAACTCGCGCCCCCGCAATGCACTGCTGATGACGTCACATATTACATCACTCATGACATGGTCAGTGACGTCACTGATGACATCACTGATGACATCTCAAATGACATCACTGATGACATCATCCATGTGATAATTTCATGTATCTTCTCACACCCTAATATAAAACTTTTGATACACCCACTCTAAATTACAGACTGCCATTCTCAAAACCATAGACACTCCAACACCAAAAACTACATACCCACTCACTGATTCTTAGGTCTACACACACATCCACTCACTCACCCGTACAGTCACTCATACTTACAGTCACTCAGTACAGGACTATCATATGCACTCATACACCTATATAATCACTCACACACCGCCACTCATCCATAGAGGTACTCACACACCTAGTCAGTCATGCAAAAAATTAATCACACACCCATTTACTCACCTATACAGTTATACACACCAGCTCACTTACTCACACAAATACTAGCACATTCTTACACTCTTATACAATAACTGATACAAGCACACACGCATCCATACAGCCACTCTCACTATCACACACTCTCACTTATAGCCATTTAAATACTCTAACACACATATATACTGCCTTTTACATATGTAGTTACTCGCACATGTACCACTGAGATATACATTCACTCACTAACACACCCATACACACACTCACCCACCCAAGCAGTCCATCACAGATGCACTCTTGAAATCATGCACCCAGTGAATCACCCACTCACACATCTATGTACAGAGTCACACACACCACACCCACACAAACACTCAGGCAGCCATACAGATACTCAGAGAACCAATCAATAACCCATATAGACACTCATGTAGCTATTCGCAAATCCATGCATCCACTTACACACCAACAAACAGACGGATACAGACATTCACACAGTTTAGTCATTAACCCATGCATTCAGTAAGATACGTTTAATCACTCACTTGTAGAGTCAGTCACTCACGTACTAAATCATCCATTCAGACACTTATACACCCACTCATTCTTCAATACGCCTTTCCCTATATATATTAAACATATTTAAACTTTACAGAAACACACAGTCACTGGATGAGGTCATCAGTGATGTCATCAGTGATGTCATCAGTGATGTCATCAGTGATGTCATCAGTGATGTCACTGACCATGTCATGAGTGATGTAATATGTGACGTCATCAGCAGTGCATTGCAGGGGCGTGAGTTATAGTTAGCTGAACTAACTATAACGGGGGAATTTCTATGGTTTTGTACGAGTGAAATGTCCAACTAACTATAACTGTCCCTAAAACCTATGGTTTTTTCAGTGAATTTCAAATGTTTTTTAAATGCTAATTTCTAACTATAACGTGTCTGAAACCTATGGTTTTTTCAGTGAATATATATATATATATATATATATATATATATATATATATATATATATATATATATATATATATATATTCACTGAAAAAACCATAGGTTTTAGGGACAGTTATAGTTAGTTGGACATTTCACTCGTACAAAACCATAGCAATACCCCCGTTATAGTTAGTTCAGGTAACTATAACTCGCGCCCCCGCAATGCACTGCTGAAGACGTCACATATTACATCACTCATGACATGGTCAGTGACATCACTGATGTCATTTGAGATGTCATCAGTGATGTCATCACAGATGACATCATCCAGTGACTGTGTGTTTCTGTAAAGTTTAAATATGTTTAATATATATAGGGAAAGGCATATTGAAGAATGAGCGGGTGTATAAGTGTCTGAATAGATGATTTAGTAGGTGCGTGACTAACTCTATAAGTGAGTGATTAAACGTATCTTACTGAATGCATGGGTTAGTGACTAAACTGGGTGAATGTCTGTATCCGTCTGCTGCTGTGTAAGTGGCTGCATGGGTTTGTGAATAGCTACATGAGTAACTATATGAGTTATTGATTGGTTGTCTGAGTATCTGTATGGGTGCCTGAGTGTTTGTGTGGGTGGGGTGTGTGCGACTGTGCATAGATGTGTGAGTGGGTGATTCACTGGGTGGATGGTTTCAAGAGTGCATCTGTGATAGACTGTATGGGTGGGTAAGTGTGTGTAAGAGTGTGTTAGTGAGTGAATTTATGTCCCAGTGGTACACGTGTGAGTAACTACATATGTGAAAGGCAGTATATATGTGTGATGGAGTATATAAATAGCTATAAGCGAGAGTGTGTGATTGTGAGAGTGACTGTATGGATGAGTGTGTGCTTGTATCAGAGATTGTATAAGAGCGTAAGAATGTGCTAGTATTTGTATGAGTAAGTGAGCTGGTGTGTGTATAACTGTATAGGTGAGTAAATGGGTGTGTGCTTAATTTTTTGCATGATTGACTAGGTGTGTGAGTACCTCTATGGATGAGTGGCGGTGTGTGAGTGTTTATATAGGTGTATGAGTGCATATAATAGTCCTGTACTGAGTGACTATAAGTATGAGTGACTGTACGGGTGAGTGAGTAGATGTGTGTGTGTGTAGACCTAAGAATCACTGAGTGTGTATATAGTAATTGGTGTTGGAGTGTCTATGGTTTTGACAGTGGCAGTCTGTAATTTACAGTGGGTGTATCAAAAGTTATATTAGGGTGTGAGAAGATGCATCAAATTATCACATGGATGATGTCATCAGTGATGTCATCAGTGAGGTCATTTGAGATGTCATCAGTGATGTCACTGACCATGTCATGAGTGATGTAATATGTGACGTCATCAGCAGTGCATTGCGGGGCGCGAGTTATAGTTACCTGAACTAACTATAACGGGGGAATTTCACGGGTTTTGTACGAGTGCAATGTCCAACTAACTATAACTGTCCCTAAAACCTATGGTTTTTTCAGTGAATTTGTAAGGTTTTTTAAATGCTAATTTCTAACTATGACATATCTGAAACCTATGGTTTTTTAAGTGAATTTCAAAGGTTTTTTAAATGCTAATTTGTAACTATAACGTGCCTGAAACCTACGGTTTTTTCAGTGAATATATATATATATATATATATATATATATATATATATATATATATATACACATACACACACATATATATATATATATATATATTTTATCTACTGGCGGTCGCCAGTAGATAGTTATAGTTAGGACCTATTTTCCATAGGAAATTAGCAACATTCTATTTCCAATAACTTTGGCGCCGGTTGATGAATCTTCGCGAAATTTTCAAAACTCGTGGGGCGCTCCGGTCTGCTCCTATCCTGAAAGTTTCGGGGTGATTCAGCAAGCGGGGGCCGAGAAAAAAGGGGGGTCCCAAAACGCGTTTTCCCCATTCATTTTTCCATAGGAACCGTTCATCGCGGCTACAGCCCGAACTGCTGAACAGAATTACACCAAATTTGGCAAAGAGGTAGTTCTTGGTTCAGAAAGAACCCTTTTTGTTAAATGGTGTAAATCCGTTCAGTAGTTCCTGAGAAAATCAAAAGTAAAAACACAAATATATCTGGGCGGAGCCTAACCACACGTCATCGTGAGATCTGATTGGCTGTCAGCACTTCATCCTGGAATTGCTGGCAGCCATCTTGGGACCAATATAAATGATAGTACCCCATTGAAATGCATTGTAGTGAATCGAAGATTTTGAGGGTTACCAAAAGGAGAACTATAAAGGGTGATAACAGACTTTAGTTACATTAGAATTCATTTGTTGATGGTACCATACTAATTTCAGGAATTGTGGTGTGTTCTAAGGGGATTTTACCCTGTGAAAAAACTTCTGCTGGGATATCATGAATCATGTTTGAGAGAAAACTATTTTCACATGCTTGTCCCATACAGTTTTGGAAGGTGCTCCAGAAGCTAAAATGAGAGCATATTTTCTGTAAATTCACATTATCTTTCTCAGTCATGTGAGAATGAAGTCTGACATTCTCAGTAAAACATGTACATCCAACAAGGGCAGAGACTGTCAGTTGATTCCTTTGTGTTCTACTGCAGCTTCCCAGAGTGTTCTAAAGAACAACTAGAGCGCTAACAGTCTTACTTATGACAAACGTATGGCACACCTGAAGCCATCTTGATTGGAATAAACCGGTAACACTTAAAACATTTAATTTAAAAAGGAACAAAATGAGGGGGTTCATTTGCCATAGAAATTATGGTTAGTGCTGCAGAAAGAAAATTTAGGGCAAGTTTTAAGTGAGATCTCAAATCTTCTATTTCATTAGAAAATTCTGACATGCAGACTGAAACAATCACTTTCAATACCAGCAGTAGACTTCCAGTTAACTCCCTGGTGAGCAGTAGCTTTACTACAGTGATCTAATGAACAACTAGAGTGCTAACATTCTGAATTTATGGCAAATGTGTGACACATCTGAATGCCTTCTTGATGGAATCAAAGTAAAAACTGAAAGCATTTCCTACTGAGGAGACTGAAGTAAATGACTAAATTAGGAAACTTAATAACAAATAAGTCTCCCAAGATGGCCACCAGAGGAAAAAAGAGCCCAAATGTAGCACAAATATCACCCAGATGTGGCCCACATATAGCCCAATGACAGAAGGTGCAAAACACTTTTTATTTTTAGTTTTTCTGCAGTTTTATATAGTGCAAACTGGTCAGGTATTGGAGCGTTACATCTTACTTGGACCCCTTATTGCGTATTTTGCACTGAAGTACATGAGATTGATCTTGTGAAACATTGACCTTTACGATTCTGTTAACCTGAAGTTGCTCTGAACCAGGCTTTGTAACACCCGTTTTTACCTACTGGTTTTAATTAATTCTCACTGTATTGTATTAGGAAAGAGGATTTACTGTTTTTATGTACACTTTTATGATCTATGTTTTTAAATTAGATCAAATAAAGTTTAATGAATTCTATGGCAGGACGGAGGCGAGGATTATGCATATCTTTCCTCACTTTATTTGCATAGCAGTTCAAAGAAAACATAACACAACAATCATTAAACAAAAGACTACACAACCCATGAACCATTAGGGGGGTAGTCTCCAAGGCAACTATAGTCCAATCATATCACAGTCCATCGTATATAATATCGTGACGTCCCTTCTGCTTCCTCTTTCTTCACTGCTCGTCAGTTAAGTGCATTCCTTACATTCTTGGCTTAATCTGACGTTGTTGCTGTTTGTATAGCGGTTTCTTGTGCACGTTATTAGCATTATTGCCTTGGTATTGTTTCAAATTCCCTGCGCAGCAGGCTCTTGCCCGAGCGCGTTCTCCCCCTCGCAGTTTCTCCCGCTGTGTGCTCTGCGCGCGGTGAGATCCTGTCAGGCGCGTCTGGTCCGAGCGAGGCAGCTCCGTCGAGCGCTCCGGCTGGTCTATACGCGCGTTTGGGAATCCAGTCACTCCTTTAGTGTCCGCTTGATTCCCGACCAACCCTCGCCTAATTTTGACACGATTTCCCCACACGGCCATGTTAGTGACCAGCGCCACCTGGTGGTGGTAATTGGTATTGCGCCTCAGTCTATTCTTATAACAGCTTCGGGGAAAGCCCAGCTGTTGGAGCACCGGCGAGGAGGCTGCCTTAAGGATTTTAAGGGCATTTGTTCTGTGCTCACACCCTCTGCTATCATGTCTTCTCCAGAAGACCATTTTTACTCCTCCTACCAGGAAGTGGAGGAGGAATGGCCCCCCAAATTCTCCCTCCAGCAGTGGACCAAGCCCTCTCTCTGGCTATTTCTAGGGCGCTGGCTCCTCTTACGGATCAGGTTGATAAGCTGGCGAAAAGCATCCCTGGGGTGTTCAGTGACCCAGATCTGGTGGTGGCGGGTCCCAGTAGCTCCCAGATGGGGAATAAAAGGGCCGTTAAGCATAACGCGGGGCACTTGGAAGGATTTGATAAACTTACGGAGACCTTCCTCAAGAGTGCGCGAACGCTAAAACATGCACCCTGCCGGGAGGAGGAAGGGACCGGAGAAAATTGCGACACTGTCACCACTATTGTAGACCCCGACGGCGGGTTTCCCTTAGAGGTAGAGGGTGTATCGGAGGACGATTTCTCCTCCGATGAGGATAAGGACTCGGGGCGTCCCGGGCGTCCAGAGTCCCACTCCTCTCAGTCCCCGGTTGGGGACGGGGTCCACTCGGACATGTTCGAGCCTACCCAAATTTACCATCCTAGGTCAGCGGAGTGGACACCTGACGCCAAAGTGGCAGAGTATGTGGTGGGGAAAATCCATCAACCCCTTGAAAGGGAGGTCAGGAATAGGATGAGGGGAGAATGCCCCAGGCCCTCACTGAAGGGGAAGGTGGCACACGCCTGAAATTGATGAGAAACTATGTACCTTTTTCTCCAAGTATATGAGGGATCCCAAGAAAGGAATTGATAGGTCTTGGACGTGGTAGGGCCCTTGACCCAAATTATTCAATTGACGGAGAGTTCCAATGAGTCAGGATCCCCTTTGTCCACGGATATTGTGGCTGGTTGGGCGCACTACCCTAAACCCTAAAACACTACCCCCTCCACTACCCAAACACCACTGCACTACCCTAAACCCTAAAACACTACCCCCAGCACGACACCCTACACTACCCAAACATAACTGCACTACCCTAAACCCTAAAACACCACCACCAGCACGACTCCCTACACTACCCAAACACCACTGCACTACCCTAAAACACTACCCCCAGCATGACCCCCTACACCATCCAAACACCACTGCACTAAACTAAACCCTAAATATACCCCCAGCATGACCTCCCACACTACACAAACACCACTGCACTACCCTAAACCCTAAAACACTAACCCCAGCATGACCCCCTACACTACCCAAACACCACTGCACTACCCTATACCCTAAATCACGACCCCCTACACTACACAAACACGACTGCACTACCCTAAACCCTAAAACACTACCCCCAGCACAACCCCCTACACTACACAAACACCACTGCACTACCCTAAACCCTAAAACACTACCCCCAGCATGACTCCCTACACTACCCAAACACCACTGCACTACCCTAAACCCTAAATCTACCCCAAGCACGACCCCCTACACTACCCAAACACCACTGCACTACCCAAAACCATAAAACACTACCCCCAGCATGACCCCCTACACTACACAAACACCACTGCAGTACCCTAAACCCTAAAACACTACCACCAGCATGACCCCCTACACTACCCATACACAACTGCACTACCCTAAACCCTAAAACACGACCCCCTACACTACCCAAACACCACTGCACTACCCTAAACCCTAGAAAAGAAACCCACACCCCATGCCCAATCCCCCTTACCTCACTCCTCGTGGTTCCTCTCTCCTCGTGGTTCCTGCTTCACGTCATCTCTGAGGGGCGATGCACGTCGTTGTGAGGAAACGGAACAGCCTCTGTTTCCTTACAACGACATGGATCGTCTACATATTTTAGAACGCATGGTCATTTACCATACATACCTTTACAACAAAATTCGTTGTAAAGGCATGCGTGGTAAATGAACATGCGTTCTAAAAAATGCGTAGTAATGACTTCGTGATGTACAACGCATGCGTGGTAATGCATGCGTTGTAATGGTATCGCAAAGTAAAAAGTCGTTGTAACGGCTGTATACCCGATCGAAGCTGGCCCCTGTTCTTCAGTGAGACGTTTATTTGATTAATTAGGAGGAAGGAATGTGGTTTTTTTACCGAAAAGTGCATTCCCGGCTGTTGTATTGTGAAAGTGTCCGCGTGGCCTGGTTTCACTTCCGGTGAGAGAGTGGAAGAGTGTTTGGATCTAAAGGAGTTCTGTTGTTGGACGGGGCCGGCGCGACATGTCATCAGAAAACATAGCTAATGGAAAGCGTCCTCTCTGAAGTGTGGAGCAGTGCCATGAGAGGTCAACGAGTGTGCGTCCCACCGCAGTATGACCGTACCGCGTGACCCATGTGCCACCTCCAGGGTACGGGTGGCAGAAGCGGCATCGCAGGTCCTCTTGAAGACCGTTGTAGCACTAATTCTACATTTTGGTACTAGGGCATTTTAACTTCGTTGTTCCTGCCAGATACAAAGAGAAGATCCTGTGTTATTCAGTGCCCTCGTTACCTTTTTTGTGGGTTGTGGTGCTTGTCACTCGCTGCCCCGCCGGTGCACATGACTGGGCACCCCACCTCGTGTGCCATCTGCAGGGCCTCTGCCCTCGGATCACTGGTTTCGGTTTCTGGAGTGGCAACATAAACAGTTGCTCCCAAAGGACTAGCCTGAACACTTAGGTGAATATCCCCTGCACCAGCATTCCACGGAAATTCTTTCCTAGCTCTCCCACGTCAACGAGGACGTCATAATAGCACGGCTCTGCTCGCGACACCGTATGACGTCATCGGAGCCATAAGAGAACCTCGTCGGCGTGCTGACGTCAGTTCCACCCATTTTTCCGTGCCACCGAGGCAAACAGGGGACCGAGACATTTTCACATGTATACATAGTATAATAAATATATATATATATATATATATTCACTGAAAAAACCATAGGTTTCAGGCACGTTATAGTTAGAAATTAGCATTTAAAAAACCTTAGAAATTCACTGAAAAAACCATAGGTTTCAGGGGCGTTATAGTTAGTTGGACATTTCACTCGTACAAAACCATAGAAATTCCCCCGTTATAGTTAGTTCAGCTAACTATAACTCGCGCGCCCGCAATGCACTGCTGATGACGTCACATATTACATCACTCATGACATGGTCAGTGACATCACTCATGACATCACTGATGACATCACTGATGACATCACTGATGACATCATCCAGTGAATGTGTGTTTTTCTGAAAATTAAATATGTTTTATATATGTATATCTCAAGGTCGATGGAAGAATAAATGGGTATATAAGTGTCTAAATGGATGATTTTGTTTTGTAAAATTGATTGTATAACTGACTAAATGTATCTTAGTGAATACATGGGTTAGTGAGTAATGTTTAAATATGAAAATATCTGTATCAGTCTCTCACTTTGTATATAAGTGGCTGCATGGGTTGGTGAGTAGCTACATGAGTGTCTATATGGGTTATTAGTTGGTTTTTTGAGTATCAGTATGAGTGTCTGTATGGTTCGGTGGGGGTATTACTTAGTGCATAGATGCATGAATGAGTGACTCACTGTTTGTATGTGTTGAAGACAGCATGTGTGCAGGACTGTATAGGTGGATGAGTATGTGTATGGGTGTGTTAGTGAGTGAATGACTGTCTCAATAGTGTCTTTATGAGTAACTACATATGTTTTAAACTAGTATATGTGAGTATTGGTGTATATAAGTGAGTATATGTGAGAGTGAGAGATTGGAAGAGTTCCTGTACAAATAAGTAGGTGTTTCTATAAGTGATTGTTTAAGAGAGTAAGTATGTGTAAGTTTCTGTAGAAGTAAGTGTGGTAGTGTGTGTATAACTGTATATGCAAGTAAATGGATGTTTGATACTTTGTTTGCATGTGGGACTATGTGTGTGAGTAACTCTATGGATGAGTGGCGGTGTGTAACAGGATGTATAGGTGTATGAGTACATATGATGAGTGAGTACATGTATGAGTGACTGTATAGGGACTGTTGGTGAATGAGTGGATGTGTGTGTAGATCTTGGAATTACTGAATAGGTGTGTTGTAACTGGTATTGGTATGTCCATTGTTTTGAAAATGTTAGTTTGTATTTTTGAGTGTGTGTATCAAAGGTTATATTAGGGTGAGAGGAGGTCTGCCACTCTATCACAAGGATGATGTCATCAGCGGTCATCAGTGATGTCATTTGAGATGTCATCAGTGATGTCATGAGTGATGTCACTGACCATGTCATGAGTGATGTAATATGTGACGTCATCAGCAGTGCATTGTGAGCGTGCGAGTTATAGTTAGCTGAACTAACTATAACGGGGGAATTTCTATGGTTTTGTACGAGTGAAATGTCCAACTAACTATAACGCCCCTGAAACCTATGGTTTTTTCAGTGAATATATATATATATATATATATATATATATATATATATATATATATATATATATATATATATATATATATTACCTACTGGCGGTCGCCAGTAGGTAGTTATAGTTAGGACCTAGTTTCCATAGGAAACTAATTTTCTGTTTTCTCAATATCTTTGGTGCCGGTTGACGAATCTTCGCGAAATATTCAAAACTCGTAGCCCGCTGCAGTCCGCTCCTGTCTTGAAAGTTTCGGGGTGATTCAGCAAGCGGGGGCCGAGAAAAAAGGGGTGTCCCAAAACGTGTTTTCTCCATGTTAATTCCCATAGGAAACTTTAGACACGGTTCCAGCTGAAACTGCTGAACGGAATTACACAAAATTTGGCAAAAAGGTAGCCCTTGGTTCAGAAAGAGACCTTTTTTTTTTTTTTTTTTTTTTAAATGGTGTAAATCCGTTCAGTAGTTGCTGAGAAAATCAAACAATAAAAGTTGAGATATATAGAGGCGTGGTGGATCCGCGCACCCTCCTTACCACGAGCTTTATTCTAATTGGCTGTCAACACTCCAAACCAGGAAGTGTTGACAGCCATCTTGTGCCTCGGCACAAGAAAACAGGGAAAGAAAGGTGAAAAAAAAAAAGAAAAGGGGGCAGGGTAGAAACACCCTGACCCCCTAGGCCTGCTCAGGGGGTCCCACAAGGACCCCCAGGGCCAAATAAAGCATTTAAAAAAAAAGCCCGATTCGCGCACCCAGCGCGAATTTCGGCCGAAAAGTTTAAAAAAACGAAGCGTGGCCTCCCGCGCTTCGTTATTATTTAGCCCCTGGGTGGGCCAAGTCCCGGAGGCATTCAATAATGTAATTGCGGGGGCCCAGGGAGGCCCCCGCAGCCCCAGGGACCGCCACCCCCCGGGGCTTTCCATAAACATTTGCGGGGGCACATGGCCCCCCCGCAGCCCCGGGGACCGCCATCCCCCGGGGCTTCTTATTTTTAATGTGTGGGGGGGCCTCCAAGGCCCCCCCAAGCCCCGGGGACCGCCATCCCCCGGGGCTTATATTAATTATAATCGCGGGGGCACACGGCCCCCCCGCTGCCCCGGGGACCGCCACAACCCAGGGGCACTAATATTCAAATTCGGGGGTCCGTAACGGACCCCCGAGCCCCGGGGACCACCACCTCCCCGGAGCTGTGCAATAGGTGGGAGGAGGGCCGCGCGGCCCCCCTCCTGGAGCCCGTGATGGCCCTGGGGACCGCCACCTCCCAGGGCCGGCTCCTGCAGTGTCCCGGGGTGCCCACCCCCGGGACACTGCTGTTTGCAATGACAGGGCGGGAGCCGCGCAGCTCCCGCCCTGTCATTGCAAACCTGCTCTCGCTTCAATGAAGCAAAGCAGATTGCTTTTCCACAAGGGGAGCTGCATGTTAGCAGCTCCCCATGTGGAAAAGCAATGCCGGCTCCCGCAGGACGCGGGGAGCCGGCGGGACCGTGGGGGCCTTGGGGCTCCCCCCACGGTACCCAACCGATAGGGCCTGCCCCGGGGATGGGCTCCCCGGGGCTAGAAGTGGCCCGCGGCCCCCCTCCCCAAAAATTAAAAGAAAAAAAAATAAAGGCCGGCCCCGGGGGATGGGGTCCCCAGGGCCAATAGAGGCCTCAAGGAGGGGAGCCACGCAGCCCCCCTCCATAAAAAAAAATATAAATTTGGCCATGCCCCGGGGGATGGGGTCCCCGGGGCCGGAATTGGCCACGGGAGGGGGCCCACGCGGCCCACTTCCCGTTAATATATATATATATATATATATATATATATATATATATATATATATATATATATATATATATATAAAAAAATGTAATGGGGGTTAGGCCCTGGGTTATGGGGTCCCTAGGGCCCAAAAAAAGTAAAAAGAAGGGGGGGGCCACCCAGCACCCCTTCCCAAAAAAATAATTTTAAAAAAAACGCGATCGTGCCAGAGGCCCCGCACCCCCCAGCAACACTCTGCAAACGTGCTCTGTGGCGCGTTTTAAGTTGGGGAATTAATTCCCCTTCAATACTGGGGGTCCCTGGGGGCCAACTAGCCCACCAGGTACCACCAGTAAGCACCACAGGGCTGCGTTGCAGAGAGGTGGTCCAGGCCACGCCCCTTTTTACACCTCTCTGCAACGCAGCTCTGTGGCGCTTACTGGAGGTACCTGGTGGGCTAGTTGGACCCCAGGGACCCTCACGATTCAAGGGGAAATAATCCCCCAACTACAACGCACCAGGGGCGCGTTTGCAGAGTGGTGGAGAAAGGGGCATGGCCTTTGTCTACCTCTCACCAATCCGCACTGCGTGGGGCTTACTGGAGGTAAAAGGTAGGCTAGTTGGCCCCTAAAGGACCCCCAGCAGTGAAGGGGACTTCAATCCCCATCCAAGAGCGCGCCAGGGATCGTGTTTGTAGAGTGGTGGAAAAAAGTGGGCGTGGCCTGGTACGAGTACTTACCAGTGCCGCTGTGTGGGACTGACTGGAGGTAATAGTTTGGGAAGTTGGCCCTCAAGGATGTCCTTGGGGCCAGCTACCCCTCTTGTTACCTCCAGTAAGTCCCACACAGTGGGATTGTTAAGACGTCTTTGGAGGCCATGGCCCCTTTCTCTACCACTCTGCAAACGTGCCTCGTGGCAGACTACGGGATGGGGGATGAAGTCCAATTTTGTCCTGAGGGAGTTTGGGGGCCAAGAATCCCTCCTGGTACCTCCTGTAAGTCCTACGCATCGGAATTCCTGAGCGTTGGTTGGACGCCCAGCACCCTTTCACCACCACTCTGCAAACGCGACTACTAGTTAAAGTAGCATATTTCTGCACCTCTGACTTAGAGGTAGTTTTAATCCCCCTGCCCTATTATGTACTAGGGTCTTACAGAGGAGGTCATGCTAATCACAGGGGTACCCCAACGCATAGTGTTCCCTAGTGTATGTAGGTGTTTTCACTGTATTCTAAGTGTCTTTTAGCATACCACTGGCTCTGGTTAGTCAGAGTCAGTTACCACCAGTACCCGTCTGAAAAAGTTGTGGGCACAGGATGATTTTGCAACAAGGCCTCTTTCTGCTCCTCTGTCGGTTCTTTCTGCACATGTCTTGCTTCTTCCTGCACTTTTCTTCGTCTTTGTGGACTTCTGTTGCTTCTTTCTGCATTTCTTTTGCTTCTTTCTGTGCGTTTTTCTTCTTTCTTCACATGTCCTACCTCTGTAGGCATAGTTAGAAATTAGCATTTAAAAAACCTTTGAAATTCACTGAAAAAACCATAGGTTTTAGGGAAAGTTATAGTTAGTTGGACATTTCACTCGTACAAAAACATGTCACTGACCATGTCATGAGTGATGAAATATGTGACGTCATCAGCAGTGCATTATGGGCGCGAGTTATAGTTAGCTGAACTAACTATAACGGGGAATTTCTCTGGTTTTGTACGAGTGAAATGTCCAACTAACTATAACTTTCCCTAAAACCTATGGTTTTTCCAGTGAATTTCAAAGGTTTTTTAAATGCTAATTTCTAACTATAACGTGTCTGAAACCTATGGTTTTTTCAGTGAATATATATATATACACCTTGATGAAGAGATGTCCGTACACTTATGATGTTTTCATTTTTAAAGTTTTAATGTTTATATGGTCTCCTGTTCTGTCTTAAAGATTTAGTGTTCAGTTACACTCACAATACATGCACTTTTATATTTGATTGTTTTTAATATATCATCATCTTTGTCTGATTTTTTACAGATGACGAATGGGAATGATGAGAAGCATGAATTTGAAATGTCTTGTACAGCGTAATTTATGCAACGTGATATCTAGGCTCACTTGAGCATGACTGTTTTGGGACATTAACATAACGTTGAACCCATGGGGGTTGCTGTTGAGGTTATCGTGGTTTCAAATAACTCCGATCATTGACTGAATTCAAGGGTTATAAAAATGATATGCCCACTTGGGCTTAATTGCGAGCGTTTACCTAATGATTGATTTGATTTTTTTCACCTATTCAATATGTATTGTTTCATTTATTCAATATGAAGTGCAACATGATGAGTGTTGTGTAATCACACTGTTGAAATGATAAGCCTTTTGGCGGTATTGATATAGGAGTTGATCTCCGATATTCAGTAGGATTATTATGCCCTTAATGAAGGATACATTGAGTGATTTATGCACTATGTGAATTATCATGTCTTATCTTATTCAATTATTATGAAACTTTGGGTGTCAGCAATCCACTATGTACAATGAGACAAATGAATTACACTGCATTTGCGTTAAGACTGAGCTTTTAGAGCCGATTTATTGACCAGTAATTTTAGTGGTTATATATTCATTTACCATCATGCTTCCGTTATTTTTCCAATTGTTGAAATATTTGATGAATGTTGTTGAAACTTTATTAGTCAAGATGATGATCACTAGTATGTTTTCTATATTCATTGCACGTTAGTAGCACTGTTGCTTTAAATGAACCTGACGATTCACTTACTCTTACCCGTGACAAAGGAGTGAGGAAACTCCGAAACGCGTCGGACCTAGTGTTGTCAATAAACACGCTCTTTACTTGTGGCCACAGCTCCAGTGTTGTTTTCTACTTCTATCCAAGAGTTACGCATTGGATTTTGTGCGGATTTATGGGGTGGCTACCCCTGCCGTGTGCCCGCTGTAGAAGTGGCTTGGGTTTAGCCAAACGAAACTGTGGATATATATATATATATATATATATATATATATATATATATATATATATATATATATATATATATATATATTATATTATCTACTGGCGGTCGCCAGTAGATAGTTACAGTTAGGACCTATTTTCCATAGGAAATCCGCAACATTCTATTTGAAATAACGTTGGCGCCGGTTGACGAATCTTCGCGAAAGCTTCCAACTTGTTGGGGCGCTCCGGTCCGCTCCTATCCTGAAAGTCTCGGGGTGATTCGTCAAGCGGGGGCCGAGGAAAAAAGGGGGGTCCCAAAACGCGTTTTCCCCATTCATTTTTCCATAGGAACCGTTCATCGCGGCTACAGCCCGAACTGCTGAACGGAATTACACCAAATTTGGCAAAGAGGTAGCCCTTGGTTCAGTGTCGTGCCTTTTGCTTAAATGGTGTAAATCCGTTCAGTAGTTCCTGAGAAAATCAAAAGTAAAGTCACATATATATCTATGGCCGAGTAGGGTCCGCGTATCCTCCCGATCACGAGCTGCATGCTAATTGGCTGTCAACACTCCAAATCAGGAAGTGTTGGCAGCCATTTTGTCCCTCGGTAGAACCGAGGGACAGAAACAAGTGCGCAAAGCGCAAAAAGGGGGCAGGGTAGAAACACCCTGACCCCCTAGGTCTGCTCAGGGGGTCCCACAAGGACCCCCTGGGCAGAAAAAAGCATTTTTTTTTTAAACAGCGGGATGCGCTTAGGGTGCGCGGATCCCGCCGGAAAAAAAAGAAAAAGAAGCGCGGTCTCCCGCGCTTCGATGCTAATTTGCCCCCGGGTGGCCCAAGTCCCGGGGGCATGCGGGGGTGGGTTTAGATTTTATGGGGGGGCCTATAAGGCCCCCCAAGCCCCGGAGACCGCCACCCCCTGGGGCTTTAAATAAAAAATGGTGCGGGAGGGCTCTCCGCCCTCCCGCAGCCCGGGGACCGCCACCTCCCCGGAGCTTCTTTTTTTTAATTTAATGACCTGTGTGGGGGGGGCTCCAGTCCCCCCACACGCCCCGGGGACCTCCACCTCCCCAGGGCACTAACAAATTTAAAATGGGGGTCCGTTTTGGACCCCCGAAGCCCCGGGGACCACCACCTTTGCAGATGTGGGGAGGGGGGCCGCGCGGCCCCCCTCCTGGATCCAGTGATGGCCCTGGGGACCACCACCCCCCAGGGCCGGATCCTGCAGTGTCCCGGGGTGCCTACCCCCGGGACACTGTAGTTTGCTATGGCAGGGCGGGAGCCTCGCGGCTCCCGTCCTGTCATAGCAAACTGCTTTGAATTTTGGAAGAGAGAGCAGGAAACCTGCTCTCTCTTCCAAAATTCAAAGCAGATTGCTTTTCCACACGGGGAGCTGCATCTTAGCAGCTCCCCATGTGGAAAAGCAATGCCGGCTCCCGAGGGACGCGGGGAGCTGGCGGGACCGTGGGGGGATTGGGGACCCCCCCCACAGTCCCCAACGGAGAGGGCCAGCCCCGGGGGAATGGGGTCCCCGGGGCAAGTAGTGGCCCGGGAGGGGGGCCACGCGGCCCCCCTCCACCAAAAATAAATAAATAATTAAATAAAAAATAAAGGCCACCAGGAACCTCCAGTATGCGCCAGGGGGCTGCGTTGCAGAGAGGTGTACAGAGGCCACGCCCCTTTTTACACCTCTCTGCAACGCAGCTCTCTGGCGCATACTGGAGGGTATCTGGTGGGCTACTTGGCCCCTAGGGACCCTCGGGATTGAGGAGGAATTAATTCTCCAACTTATAACGCGCCACAGGGCGTGTTTGCAGACATGTCACCTCAGGCCCCACCCCTTCCTTCACCATTGTGCAAATATTCCTCTAAAATCAGCCGAAATACGAATTCCGATTTACTCACCTGTTATCAGGAGAGACCTCAGTGCTGCATCTTTGAGCCCAGTACTGATCCTGAAAAGTAATTTTAACCGTACTTACCAGTAACTTGAATTTCCTTCCATAGGATATCATTGCCTGCTTTTTGCTGAAAAAGTTTCTAAGTGTCGATTTTTGAAACATACAAATATTCCTCTAAAATCAGCAGAACTACGAATTCCGATTTACTCACCTGTTATCAGGAGAGACCTCAGTGTTGCATCTTTGAGCCCAGTACTGATCCTGAAAAGTAATTCTAACCGTACTTACCAGTAACTTGAATTTCCTTCCATAGGAATCCATTGTCTGGTTTTCAGCAGAAAAGTTTCAAAGTGTCGATTTTCACAAACTACAAATATTCCTTAAAAATCGCCTGTATGACTTAAACGCATTCTTTCAACTGTTTACAGGAGATGCACCAGTGCTGGATCCAGGATCCACCACTGAGTAAGAAAAAGTAACGATAACACTACTTACCTGCTAAGTGAATTTCCTCCCATAGGATAACATTGGTGATTCTATGTGAAAAAGTTCTAAGTGTCAACTTTTAAAATACAATAATATTCCTTAAAAATCACTACTGTAACCAAAACGCTTTTACTCAACTGTTTACAGGAGATGTCCCAGGACTGAATCTAGGATCCAGTCCTGTGGTTAGAAAAGTAATCCATAAAGTAACTAATTGCATTTAACTTGAAATTCACATTGAGCTCAATGTTGCATTGTGTTTGAAATTGTGTTGCCCATTGCAACAACTGTAACTACTGTACTTAAAAGTCTATTGCCTATCTGCAAAGTATTTAAACTAAAGTAATTCATTCTGAGAAAGTATATTTTGTAATGTAATGTATAATGTAATTACAATGTATTTTAAAAAATAAAATATCTAAAAATAAATAGTTTAAAAAATGTAGTAAATCAGTATCAAAAAAATAAATATAACAATTAATACATTTAAAAATTGTCATTTACAAAACCTTTGCAATTCACTGAAAAAAACCATAGGTTTCAGAAATGTTATAGTTAGGAATTAGCATTTAAAAACCTTTGAAATTCACTGAAAAAAACCATAGGTTTCAGGCATGTTATAGTTAGAAATTAGCATTTAAAAACCTTACAAATTCACTGAAAAAACCATAGGTTTTAGGGACAGTTATAGTTAGTTGGACATTGCACTCGTACAAAACCCGTGAAATTCCCCCGTTATAGTTAGTTCAGGTAACTATAACTCGCGCCCCGCAATGCACTGCTGATGACGTCACATATTACATCACTCATGACATGGTCAGTGACATCACTGATGACATCTCAAATGACATCACTGATGACATCATCCATCTGATAATTTGATGCATCTTCTCACACCCTAATATAACTTTTGATACACCCACTGTAAATTACAGACTGACATTGTCAAAACCATAGACACTCCAACACCAATTACTATATACACACTCACTGATTCTTAGGTCTACACACACACATCTACTCACTCACCCGTACAGTCACTCATACTTATAGTCACTCAGTACAGGACTATTATATGCACTCATACACCTATATAAACACTCACACACCGCCACTCATCCATAGAGGTACTCACACACCTAGTCAGTCATGCAAAAAATTAAGCACACACCCATTTACTCACATATACAGTTATACACACACCAGCTCACTTACTCATACAAATACTAGCACATTCTTACGCTCTTATACAATCTCTGATACAAGCACACACTCATCCATACAGTCACTCTCACAATCACACACTCTCGCTTATAGCTATTTATATACTCCAACACACATATATACTGCCTTTCACATATGTAGTTACTCACACATGTACCACTGGGACATACATTCACTCACTAACACACTCTAACACACACTTACCCACCCATACAGTCTATCACAGATGCACTCTTGAAACCATCCACCCAGTGAATCACCCACTCACACATCTATGCACAGAGTCGCACACACCCCACCCACACAAACACTCAGGCACCCATACAGATACTCAGACAACCAATCAATAACTCATATAGACACTCATGTAGCTATTCACAAACCCATGCAGCCACTTACACAGCAACAGACGGATACAGACATTCACCCAGTTTAGTCACTAACCCATGCATTCAGTAAGATACGTTTAATCACTCACTTATAGAGTTAGTCACGCACCTACTAAATCATCCATTCAGACACTTATACACCCACTCATTCTTCAATACGCCTTTCCCTATATATATTAAAAATATTTAAACTTTACAGAAACACAGTCACTGGATGATGTCATCAGTGATGTCATTTGAGATGTCATCAGTGATGTCATTTGAGATGTCATCAGTGATGTCACTGACCATGTCATGAGTGATGTAATATGTGACGTCATCAGCAGTGCATTGCGGGGGTGCGAGTTATAGTTACCTGAACTAACTATAACGGGGGAATTTCACGGGTTTTGTACGAGTGCAATGTCCAACTACCTATAACTGTCCCTAAAACCTATGGTTTTTCAGTGAAATATATATATATATATATATATATATATATATATATATATATATATATATTATAGAGATAGAGAGGTATTGAGAGAGCTATAGATAGAGAGGGAGAGAGCATGAGCAAGCGCTCTAGAGCTAGAAGACAGACAGAGAAAGAGTGGGTGTGTGTGTAAATAATTCTAATTAGTATTATTTATACTAAATCGTCCTAGGTTTGTTGTCTTTTTATGTAATCTTGTGTAATGCCAATTATGTATTGCAGTTTGATGTTTTTACAACATAAAGCCCAGTGGGTTTCTGGCTTGTACACGCTATTGAATAAACAAATATACATAATATGTATTTTAAATATGATTTTTTGGGAAAACATTGGGCCTGAGAAACAGCTAAAGCTATCTCTGGCCAAGACCCAACAAGTATTGTTAATGCTAATAGGTCTGAATTTAATGAGCTGCAAATGGGAAGACTCTTTTTACCTCCAGGGTACTGGGAATAGCAGTGAGAATCAAGAATGAGCACCTGCCTGCTCTGGTGTGATGGAACACGAGCACAACCAAGATTCTTGAGAAGAGAAAAGAAGCATGTGACAAGGCACGTAGGGATGAGAGTTGAGAAACACCCAAGTGCTGAGTGCACCATGCAAAGTATCTTAAACGAGATCCGTTTATTCACTGGTAACCTTTGGAGGAAGTGCAACTTTCATTTAACAGAGGCGCAGTGAGGTAAATTAAGTAACAGACAGGGCAGCTGCATTATGTACAATCCAAAGACAACAGTAAAATTTCCAGGTAAGCCAAGCAAAACTCCATTCCTAAAATCCAAAGAGGACGAGATTCTCCATTCAACTCAGAGGCAAGGATTAATTTTTCTTAAGCTCTACAACACAGAGTATCACTTACTAGCAATCTTGTCAACGTGCAGGCAGAAGTTAAGATCAACATATATAGTAACAAAATTATTTTAGTCATGGTAACAGGGGCAATGGGTGTTCATATAGCCAGTGACTACTAAACAGTTGTCCAGATCTAAGGATGATTCCTAGAACTAGTAAGTCCCTTTTATCTACATTCAACTTCAAAATATTATTGGCCATCAACCATACAATTGATGCAAGACATTCCTGTCATTACAAACATGCTATTGTATCAGGAACGGGATATCAACGGCACAATTGAAAAAAACTAAAAAACAAAATAAAAACTAAAGAGGTTAAATTAACTTTAAAAATCCCCACAAAGTGCACATAAAATCTTAATTAACCAATGTCCAGTGTTTTACTTTTAAAAAGAAAATGTACTTCAAAATACAAAGAACTAAATACTAAACATTACATTACAAATGGCCACAATGAAATGAGAGATCTCTAGCACCTCTTGTACTAGAGATCTATGTTACTAGGTTTCTTAATATTAAACAATGGATAGTCCCTCTCCATGGTGTTTGTTCAGTTTATAACGGGAAGTTCATTCTATTGTAGTTGTCACAGAGTGACAATATAGAACCCTTTACAACTGAATGTGCCACAGAGTTCTCAATGTAAACCCCATTTCAAACGGTTCTGTCAAAGAGTTCTCAGGGGTAAAACATGACTTTCTCAGTTCTGAGGAGGAGTAGTAAAAGGTGAACTTAAGGATGTGCTCTGGGCTAAAAATTCAGAACTGAGCAACACGAAAAGCAACTTACAAACAATAAATCAATGTTCAACTTTAATGCACACACAAATAAATATTGTACTCAATAGGACAAATATTTACAAGATTTCAGGTGGAATTACAATTTGAACACATCCTTTATTTGGCAGCAGCTTAACCAGGGTGGAAATCAAGTACCCTAAAGAAATATCACAGAGGGCAACTAACCCTGTAAAAGGTATTCTCCTCCTGATATCTGTGAGGTACTATACGACAACGTATGCACCAGCAGGCTTTAATCCCAAGAACTAGCATTGTCCCTATTTGGGCCTACTGAAAACATGACATTTTTCACAATCAAAAGGTTAAGCCTACAGATTTTCTTGTGTTGTTCAAAACATAAAATGAGAGGGATACTATATTTACCAGCACATTTAATAATCAATAAAGCACCTGTTTGTTTTTAGAATGAAAATAAATAAACATGACCTTGTAGTCTCGGCCTAAAAAACCCAAACATTTTAGGAAGTATAGATGGACATGAATCTTAAATCTACCTCTGTAAATATTAAGCATTTTTTGAGCCAGACCAAGAAAGTGACATATAACATAACATGTGTATTTGTAAAGCGCACGTTCACCACTACGGGTATCTTGGCGCTGAATAACAGATGTTTGTTGTTACCCAACTCAACTCATATGTATTAAACCCCCTCCTATTGTATTTGTCAGCGATAGAGTTGGTCCAATAACTAAAAGCTCAAGCCAGACGCATGGCTCGGTCTCAGCTCGAGGTCCTCTTGGAACCGCAAGTGCAAAGCGGGTCAGGCTATCATGAGAGGCTCAGTGGCTGCAGATGCTAACCATGTAACATTGTGAATCATGTTTGAATCTGGGCCTCTACTCAGTATCCTGTGGATCCCGCAAATCTCCTTGTACAAAGAAAAATGCGTAACATAGTCTGTTGTGAAACATCTTATATCCTTGGGCAATGTTTGCGCTATGTAAAATTACCACCAAAAAAATGTGGACTCCACCTATTACACATGCTCTAATCTCATAGACCAACAATAAAAGGCAGTCCATTAACTTTTTATGTCAAAAAGGGATACCCATCTATTGGCTGAATTACACAACGTAAAACTAGAAAATCTGGGATCAATCCCACCTTCCCTCTTTGGAAAAATTGTGCAATCCTGGGCAAATACTTTATTTCACTGAGCCTTATGTTCATTATCACGAGTACCTCTACATGCATGAAGGCAGGATTTTTACTGATTTGATTGATTATCCTTCTCCTACCTCGCAGCCAAGACCTGGAACGAACTCCTCCTCCACCTTTGACGAAGCCCGACACTGCACCAATTTATAAAGGACCTCAAGACCTGGCTCTTCGAATGACCCCAACGGAGCTGCTCACCCCCCCACCCCTCCCTCAGCACCTCAAGACCCTCACAGGCGAGTAGTGCGCCCTACAAAACCCTGATTGATTGATTACTGTACAAACACCTCTTGTATTTGATTGTATAGACTATAATGTTGCTCCATCAAAAATAAGAATCTAGACCAAAAATGTCCTCTAGCTTAGCTCTTAGTACACTAATAGCATGGTCATCAAGGCAGTGGCAGGAATATTTCTCAGTATATGTTGAAAAGCACTCACTTTTAATAAAAATTTCTCAAATAATCTGATGTACTAAGGTGAAGCTCTTCTGTGTGTTAAAAAAATACACTTTTTTGAATTTTGAAAACATCATATAATATTATTAAACAATCTTTGTTGAATGATTTACAAACCAAATACTTTCAAGCCTTGTGCATGAGCTTTTAGAGCCAGAGGGAACCCTTAGCTCGGCTCCTGCTTGGCTCTCCCTGTTAATTTGTTTGCTCGCCCACCTCTAGTCAAACAGCTCACAATGTAACTCCCATTCCTACTTTATTTGTCAGAGTTAAAATGTAAAGCCATTTCCTGTGGTGTTCGCCCTGGAGTTAAGATATAAAACCCCTTCGTACTGTATTTGCCTGAGAGTTCACCATGCAAAACCACTTTCTGCTGCATTTGTCAGGGTTCACAATAATACCCGTTTCTATTGTATTTGTCAGAGTTCACAATGTGAAAAGCCTTTCAAGTCACATTATATAACCCCTTTCTACTGTATTAATCAGTGTCGGCAACCACATTCTTATTGCATTTGTCCGAATGTTCACAATATACCCCTTTCCTACTGCATTTGTCACAGAGTACACAATAGAAACTCCTTCCTATGTTTTTGGCAAGGTGCTCACCCCCTCCTATTGTATTTGAGAAACCTGGTTTGAAATGTCCTGAAGCAGTCATAGTGGTAATGGACCCAAACTGCTTTTCTATCCTGGGGCTCGGTCTCTCAAACAGGGGACCAAGTACTCATTTTAACACTTGAACCTCAGTGTTAATGAGGCAAACAGTCTGAGGCTGACATGGTGGGTGGGGAGGCTAGAAAATAAAAACTCAGCAACGCGCAAAAAAAAAAACATAAAATCAATGTCCAGCCAATACTTTAAAAAAAAATAAAAGTCCTGCAATGAACACACAACTAAATTGCATGCAAAAAAGTACATATTGTTACAAAATTTAAAGTGGAATTGCAAATTGAAACCCTGCCTAAAGTGGCCTCGCAAAAATCACAGGATGCACATCATGTACCCAAAAAAATAGCAAAGGGGCAAACAACTTAGTGTATCTAGTCTGCTCCTGTTATCTGTGTGGTAGACGTTAACTATTTGCTCCCGCCAATAGGCTCTAACCGTAAAAACCAGCAGTGCTCCTATAGGGGCCTATTGCAACACAAAACTTTTCACCATCAGCACCTTTGTCACCACATTTAACAATCAATAAAATAAGCCTATTCGCTTTAACCTGAACATAAATTTGACTATGTGGTCACTGCTCAATAAAAACATCAAATATTTTAGGTACACCAAAGGAGTACTTGGACATGAATACAAAGCCTCCCTCTAAAATACATGTGTTCACTTAGGTCAGATCAAAAGCATGCATTTGCAAAGCCAATAGGTATCGCCTATACAAGACCTATTGGCTTTGGGAATGTGTTTTTGCTATGTTGTCCACCAATGTGACTGCTGTTTAGCATGGCTAAAAGTTAGTGGCATGCAGTGTCCTAGAGTGGAGTGGGTGGGTGGAGTAGTGTCGTAGACTGGATTTGTTGGAGTAGAGTAGAGTAGGGGGGCAGTAGAGTAGAGTGGAGTGCCGTAGAGTGGAGCGCCGTAGAGTGGAGCGCCGTAGAGTGGAGCGCCGTAGAGTGGAGCGCAGTGGATTGAGGTAGTCGGGTGGAGTGGATTGGGGTAGAGTGGGTGGATTGAATTGGAGTGGGATGGGGTGAGGTTGAATGGATTGGATTAGAGTAGGGTGATTTGGAGTGGGGTGAATTAGAGAGGAGTGGAGGGGATGGATTGGATTGGGCCGGAAGGGGGTGGTTTGGAGTGGGGTGGATTGGAGCGGGTGGGGTGGATTGGACTGACTGGAGTGAACTGAACTGGGGTGGATTGGAGTGGAGTAGCGTGCTTTGGAATTTGGAGGACTGGATGTGGTGAGGTGTATTAGATTGGAGTGGGGTGGATTGAATTGGGGTGGAGTGGAGTGATGGGGTGAGGTGAATTGGATTTGGCTGGGGTGGAGAGGAGTCGGGCATACTGGAGTGAGGCAGACTGGTTTGGATTGGAGTGGGGCAGCCTGATGTGGGGCAAACTGGTTTGGATTGAGGGATTAGATTAGGAAGGGAGTGGGTGGATTGGAGTGGGGTGAATTGGATTAGTGGGGTGAGGTGGATTGGGGTAGATTGGGTTGGGCTGGATTGGTGTGGATGGACTGGATTGGGGCAGATTGGAGTGGGGTGAATTGGGATGTGTGGGTGGCTTGGGAGGAGGTGGATTGCACTGGAGTGGAGTAGGGTGAATTGGAGTGGGGCAGACTGTTTTGGAGAGTGGCAGAATGTTTTTGGATTGGAATGGGACACATTGTTTTGGAATGGAGTGGGGAAAATTGGAGTGGGGCAGATTGGGGTGGATTGGTGTAGGGTGAATTGGATTGGTCTGGATTGAGTGGGGAGGATTGGTGTGGGGTGTACTGCACGATTAGGTGTTAAAGCATCATTTCAGAAATTACACATAAGAAAGAAATAATGTCCCTTTGCATTAAAATAATCATCATCTTTTAAGAATAGTGCCCACAAGCAAAAACTAAAGAAAACATGAGTGCAAAGTGAGACAAGAAGACTTGGCAAAATAAAAGAAAGTAAATAAATCTTTGCGATTTTGTTTGTACTGCTGGGCACGTTTTTGCCAGTCACACAGCTTCTGTTTGCAGGGCATTAAAAGTTAAACAGAACAAAATAATACCTCAAACAAGTCGGGAGCAGCAGACAGGCACTAATTAAGTTGAATCAATCAGTGCTTGCTCCCTGCTCCACAGAGAGGAACAGAAATGGCGTTAGGCCTACCACGACAAATTACCAGGCTGTAAAGAAAGAGGGCCATGCTAGTCAATAAATGGTAAGGAACGGGCAGACTCCAAGCCCTTTTATGTATACAAAAGTGTCTTGCAAGCGAGATGCACGCGCTAGCGCATGCTCTTGCAGGCTCGACCCTAAAAAGGGACCGGTGTACTGAAGACCTTTCTGCTGCATTGGTCAGCGAGATCACAATGTAAAGTCACTATTTATGGCAGTTTAATGTAAAAGCCACCCTAAAGTATGTCAGAGTTCAAAATGTGAAATCCCTTCCTATTGCGCTGGTCATGGAGTTACACCAAGAGAAGCCCCCGTCTACAGAATTTGACCTGGGGTCTATGTTAATAATGTTCCTTTCAGTTATGAGCAAGGGAAACTATTCCTTAGGTAGACAAAGGAAACTATTTTTCAAGCAAATGCTTGTGAAGGAGATCATCATGTGGAAGGAGCCACTGCCCCTTCTTAGGTCGAAGCCTACCAGACAGCGCAGCTGTATGGTATGTGAAAGACACCTTGGGGAGTTTCAGAAAGTTGACCTGGGAATGCATTCTGCCCGTTGCTTACCATTGGCTTTCTGGTTTGTAACTCATGTTTTCTTGCTTTTCATTTGCTGGCTTAGGCTCGAACGGTTCACTTCCTCCCTCCCATGTTAAAACCTTATTTACAAGTATTCATCCGAGAGCTCCCTTTCTGTAAATAAGCCTGGAAATCTTGTTCTTATCGCGTTACATTTGTGTGCATTCAAAGACAGATGTTAAATGTCAAGCTGTGACTTCTAGAGAGCTTGTGCTTTGGACCGACTTCAAAGTGAAAGCATTTATAGGAAAGAGGAATGAAGATTAATCTCCGCATAGAGCCCACTGGTGCTCCTCCAATGAGCCATTTACATGGCTGTAACATAACCCTTAAGGAGCACATCATGTATGAACTTCTACTAACTTTGGCCCTACGAGGAAAAAAAAAAAAACACTCTGAAATACAGTATACTATTTGTTGTTTAAATTTTTCAATATCTGTTCCAATGCTACCCAGTAATGGGCAGGATCGGCATTTACCCTCACACAGTATTACTGCTAGAAGCCACCAAGTTGCAACTGGCAACAAAGTATTAGAAACCGGATGTACTTTTTCACATCCATTTAAATTTCAAGCACAGCCACTTACGTTCCACTCACATGAATGAACCGTTGACATGTTTGGCATCTTTTCTCCACTACCCCAGGGCATTATGATGTTGATGGGCTGTAGCGGCTTGAAGCGCCCACATTTCAGGTTACCCAATTAGCTTTAAAAATCTGAGCCTCACCAGTAATGGGAAAGTGGTAGCCCTCATGGGGGGCACAAGACATCAAGGTATAGCGGCAAGCAATTAACTTCCGTACAACCTTTTCCGTTAATGAGTCGCACAATAATGCCTGGATTCCACCACCACAGAGACCTTGAACACTCCATCTTCCGGTTACACAGTAACGTGTTTGCTGCCCGGCTGCTTGGCAAACTGCCTGTGGCTGTAGCTGCTCTGAGACTGCCCAGTTCAAGAGGCCTGCGTGTGATCACACCCTCGTGCACACACACAGTTGTGAGGGACAGGTCGAGGCAGCAGTCGAAGTGCGTTAAAAACAAGCATTGGCAAAGCAAATATGTCTTGCCTATGCAAGATCTATTGGCTTTGTCAATGTTTTTTTAGCCATATTGTACCTCAGTGTTGGCTTCAGTGCAGCATGGCTGAAAGTTAATTTAAAAAAAAATTAAAAATTAAAAAGAAGGAAGGAAGGAGTTCTATGACATGGTCAATGCTGGCTGTGTAATACAGCTTTTTGCTTTACTGTCAACCATGCTGAAACATGGCTAAGAAATATTGGCAAAGCCAATAGGGGAGAGGAGAGAAGGAGTTGGCCTAACGGCTAGGGCGGTCGACCTCGAATCTGGGGAACTGGGTTCGAGTCTCGGCAATGACACTGAACATCCTGTGATTCTGGGCAAATCACTTAATCTCCCCGTGCCTAACAAAAAATTAATGTGTCCTCATGTAATGCAACTGGTGCTATGTAAAGCGCTCTGATACCCGATTTGGGTCAAGTTCGCGCTATAAAAAAAAATATATAGATTTCACATTGCTGAGACCTAATGGCTTTGCCAGTGCTTGTTTTTACTGCCTTGCTTACAGCTCTACTTGTGATCACATAAGCCCTCACAGACTGTTGCACTGCAAAGCAGGATATAAAAAACAACCACCCCCCCAAACCAAAAAACAGAGCCTGTTAGAGGGTGTTACCAAAACACCTAACTACTAAATTAATCTGTTGGAACCCATATTAGAAAACAATTGTCTACAGGCTTTAACACTGTATAATAATCCACTCATAATTGGCTTTAACGTGTGCTTTCACAATGAATAATTCCAGGCTACTTACTGCCTTTATCATAACTTTCAAAATAAACAGATTTGACCTATTGCATCTGACATAACTTTAACCAATAAAAAAAATCAAATCTACAGGTTCAATGATTGGCTTATCACCATAACCAACTACGGTCTACTGTACAGAGCATAATCTGTGCAACACAAGCACTCTTTTTAAGCAGAAGCACACCATTTTTTACCCAATCAATTCCAGTAAGGAGGAAGATCAATATGTAGATGGAGCAAAAGCCCCACTCTGTAGTGTTTCTTTAAAGCTTTTTTCTTGATCACATGTGGTGAGGTGACAGCAGTGATCTCTAACCAGAACTAACAAGCATTTGCAATGCAACAGGTCTCTCAATTGCGAGAGTCTAAGCTATTGGCATGGTAAATGACAATGCCTTTTATTTATCTGTTTTGATAATTAACATAAAAAAGGCAATGTCATTTACAATGCCAATAGCTCAAACTCTTGTAAATGCGAGACCTATTTCATTTCAAAGAAGCGGTCGCCATTGTCCCGGGCTGCTTGGAAAGTGAAAGAGAGCATAGCGCGCTGAATGTTGCAGGAAAGCATGTCGTGCCTGCAGTAGGAGAAAGTCATTAAAGAAAATAGTGCTTACAGACTAAATAAGACATACCATGTAACAGTAGAAGTAAAAGGGCCAGTCCTCATGGGAGGTTACAAATGAAGAGAAGTCGGTACTAAGGAGGGACTAACAAACCTATTAACAAATCAGAAGCCAGCATTTACAAAGGACAATGAAACAAGCCAATGAAAAATATGGGTGGACAGTGGCGAGCTTTAATCTTTAAATCTTTAATCTTTAATCTTCGAATACAGCATGCCTCGCAGAGCAGCGCAGCGCATGCGCTGCCCAGGCTCAACCTAAAAAGGGCTCTGTAGATGGGCAAGATGCGATCTGCTGTGAAAGGCACAGAGGAAGTGCGAGAGGGACTCACCGTACACTATCTTGAGGAAATGGCCACCCGAGATGCATTGGTAAAGAAGCTCCTTAGATAAACGTTTCTGTTTTGACAAACATGTCATCCATTACCATTTGCAACTCCCATAAAATAAAAACATATAATACCACAAAAACATTATTCTCTGCAGAGACTACAGAGCAGAAATTCTTACCCTCTGGTCCACGGTACCCTGGGTGTCCACGACTTTTTTTTAGAATATTAAATAATTTTAGCAGTTTAATAATGTATGTAATTATCAAAAAGTAAAATGTAAAAATGAATATTTTTTACAATCAGTAAATGTGAAGGAATAAGGCATTTGAGGCTAAACATTAACTTAGTTTCTTCAGGTTGATTTGTGGGAGCAGCCCAAGTGCAGCAAACACAATCTAATATGGACGACTGGAGGCCTCAAATGAAGTGCTGGCATGCACCACATTAGGATGGGGAAAAAAACTGATATCCTATAGTCTAGCATATCAATTTATCTTTTACAAACAAATCCGAATATTGAAAAGCCCCAACCTTCCCATTAAAATTAAAAACTTTTGATTTTTGTATTTTTTTTCTTGTGATTTAAAGAAACTATATTGTAATTTAAATAATGGCTTGCTTTTATTTGTTTCTGTATTCTTCTGTACTATTTTGAAGTTCGAATTTTAAAGATTACTTAGGTGGGGTACCCCGGCTTCCATTAATGATTCAGTGAGGTCCACAGAAGACAAAAGGTTAAGACCCGCTACCCTAGAACAAGATTTGTTGTCCACCCAGGATGATGAGGCCAAGTTTCACCAGCTCTTTGCAGTACAAGCTGGCACCTAGCGCATCTCACAAACTCCCTTTTACGTACCGAGTTCATCTATCCTCGTGAAAATATGTAAATATTATTCACTAAAACCAACAACATTTTTTTCTGTGCATCTGGACAACAGAGCCGCTGTGGACCACTGCACGTTCTCGAAAAGCCACCTCTCCTCTTATCCTAAAACTCCATGACTATGAACAAGCACAATTTCGCAAAAGATCGTGCATTTTAGCCAGTCCTGGTTTTTCAGCCGACAGCAAAAAAAGCACACTGGCTAAACAATTCCCTTATGACAAGAGTCCAGGTGAGCTATGAACAACGGAGAAAAAGCTCATCTAGAAACCAATGTGGTACTCTTCAGCATCAGCACCAAAAGATGCGGTATGTTGCACAAGCGCTATATAAAACAACCATGAGATAACATAACAATAGCCTCTAGAAATGTACCACTTTAGTTCACAAACAGTCCTACATTACTAGTAGTAGATGCAGGATCAGTTGGAGGCAGTGGGGGGTTATTAGCTGTAGTTTGTCTCCAAGTTTCACAATCCTCAAGTAATATCCAGAAGGCAAACCCTAGTAGCAGCCACTGGCTACATTCCATGCAACTCAGTTGCAGAACTGACCACACATTTCACGGAGCACAACCTCGCATTCCTTGAAAACACATCCCTGCAACCAAACAACACCTAATCACCTCTAGCCTCAACCATTTGCGTGCACTCACTTAGCCACCACAAATGATTCCACCTAACTCCTATTAATGTACTCCACCACAAAAGAAACTGGAGTAAATGCATGAAATTGTGTCTGAGAGCACCACACTAACCAACAATATGATATTATTATGTTATATTAACAATTACCTCTTGAATAAACAGAGTGGGGCTTCGTCTCAACAGGGGTGGTAAGCGCTGTGTAATTACAATACATTACAATGCGAGGGACCTTCAACAAGGAGACCTTTGCATGCTAAGACTTGTAGGCTCAAGCATAAAATGGAAAGCTAAAAAACTTCAACGCCCTAGCATTCGCTTCGAATAAGATGAAGAGTCTAGGAACCCCTCCACGTCCCACTTGGAAACATGGGCGTCTCCTGAAACGTGCTGCAAGACATTAACAAGCTGCTGAAAAGTTGGGTTTATAAAAGCAGTGTTGTCCTGAACGTTGACTATGGCTGCACCAGTGAGTTTTGGCACAATAGCATCTTTATATAGCAACCCCTGGTGCCCCACAGTACTACCGGCATAACCGCTGCAGAACTCAAACTCTATTTAAAAAAAAAAAACGTCTGCTGTGCCTGAACTATGCGCTGCTATTCTGAGAATCAGAAACATTTTGAAATGCAAATAAAGCTCATTAGACTTCATGCTACACCGGACCACTGAAGCATGAAGGAGACACGGTGCCCTCTCTGCACATGACTTGCCACCTGGGCCAATTCTTCAGCAACAGTTTCCCAATGGTTGACAAACCTTTATAGTGTGTTCCAGGCTGCCTTTAACAATAAGCGTGCCTTCATGTAATTATGAGCCAGGTGGCACTGAATATGCAAGAGAAATTGGTCAGGTGGGAGAGGCCTACCTGGGACTGCGTCTATGCACCAGTGCCCATTTAACATACAAATTACAAGGACCCTGATAAATCTTGAAAATCGCCATTATGGGTGCAATGAAGTACCAACAGCCTTGCAGGGTGCAGGAAGAGGCACTGCGACCACTGAAGCAGCGCTTGAGGTACTTAAGCATCACCCTAAGTAGAACCCGGCACCGACCACTCCCATGAACAATTGTCCTCTTGAACACGGAGTCAAGAATATCATGGAAGACTAATATTAAGAACAAAATATCGACAGGTAAGTAAGTGCACAAAGGGAAGTACATATTTACAATTCTTACCTCCATCTCAATGTGCCTTAATGATATATACCATCAAGGCACATGTGTGTGGAGTTAGGTATAGAAAATCCATACATACCTTTCGATATATTTTCCACAATATTAGTGTCCCATGATATTATGGACTCAGTATTCAGGAGACACACCCCCTTGAAGCTACACGGGTGGTGCCGGGAATCAGTGAAGTCCCAAACATCTGGTGTATACATCACCTAAGACAGTACCAGCCTCTACGCTCCCCTCCGTTGGTGTTAATTGGCACACAGTATGCTAAAACATCCCATCTAAATGGGCAGGAACATGGGCTCATGTCCCAGATACAGCTAACTGAAGGCAGATCAGGTATGTTTGCTACCTGTCCTGCCTTTGACCCTACTGAGATGAAGTACTTCTTAAATCGTATATGATAAATACAGATAGGTAGCTGCGACAATAACTAAAAGATGTCGCACAGTACTCAACTAGTCAGGGTAGAAATTCTACAGAAAGAATACTTGTTCAAAGACTGGTGCTACCACAGTATATGCCCCTGCTACCTGTAAGGGCAATGATGGTGTTAATCCAAAGCATAACAAACCACTAAATAATAAAACAATATATGGAAGAACTCCAACAACTTGTTTAAATAACACTGAGGACAAAAACAGAAAGGTCAGTCCATAAGTCCAAGGTCATGTGATAGATTTCGATCGTCTTTAATATATTTACAAGCCTCCAACCAAGTACCTGATCATCAGTAGACACATGTTTAGTCCCCAATGGGAATTTTTCAAGGCGTGTGACTACAAACTGTATTTCTTATTCCTCTAACAATAATAGATTAAGTGAAATGATATAGGTGCCAGTGTGAGTTTCTTCTAGGTGATCTCTTGTGTGGCCTATTGGACTGTTGATTCTTCCTAATAACAAAAGTAGCCATCCTCATCGGTTTATCATCAATATTTTCAAGCTCACAATGAATAGGTGTGGCTATTCAGTCATGGGCGACACCGGCGTAGAAAGCGCAGACAAGCTCTGTCCTGTCCTTCGCAAAATGAAATGTGGGCTCACATTTGTTAGAGGAATATTGTTTTATACTTCTTAAAAACGGCTTCAGTGATTGGTCTTGCTCTAAATCATGATATCTCATTAATTTATGATGGGTTTCACAAAAGAACGCCAAGGACTATTTTTGTTTCTGTCAGCATTATTGGTACAGTTACAGCAGGCAACACTACAAGGAAGCAGTCATCAATACAAGGAGCCAAAAGATTCTCAATGTTTCATATTTTGAAGAACTAAGAGATATGACCGGGTTTGGTGTCATGTAAATATGATGAACCTCTCTGCGGACAAAAACAGCTAGTGTGACCAACAGGTGGTCATTGTTGGCAATTCTATTATATAGGACATGAGGGTTACCAGCATACAGATTATGGACTGATTGGATACTGTGATTTGAATATGTTACGAGTTATAATGCTGGGACAGGTTCTAAGCTGCCCAACTAAAAAACTAATTTCTCGTGGTATTGGGTGTATACTGGTTGTTAAATACTCTCTCCAAGTTATAGGCCCAAGCTGAAGGCAAAGGTCTACTACGGGATGGGGCATCCAACAACGAACATATCCCCAGCCAGGTAGGCAATAGTGATATCAGCATACAAAGAAGGGACAGGGGGGCTTTTTCCTCTCTTACAAGAGAGGGAGGTCCAGCATAAGTGCCCCAGAGGCAATAATGAAAACGATAGTTATGCTGTTCCTTAGTGATAACAAGTCAGAGTCAGGGGAATAATGACCAACTTGACCCGAAGTGGTTCAAAGTTGGGAATCCATATATTGGATTTTAATGCCCTCACACACCCTTTCAGGTGTCATGCTTCATCATCTGGGCTGCTCCTCGTTGAGTCGGCGGTGCAATACTCAACGGGCTCCCTATAATAGGGGCACTTTGTCGGAGATCTTTTATCCAATAGCCGTATGGTGAAGTGGGGGTGAGGGGCCAGAAGTGTGTAGATGTGGGAGTTTTAGGAAGTGAATAAAAATAGGGCTGGGAGTACCAGAACAGCCAAACTTTATTCTCGGGGTCTCCTACCCTAAGTAAAAACAACCAATGAGGTGCTCTCCTAAGTAAAATGTCTTGGGGTTGAGCGTCCCTATTGATAAGTAAAGGTCAACATGTTTCTCGCTTGAAGTAAACTCTACCTGCGATTCTTCAGGACCAAAACAGTGAAACTATCTACACTTTAAAGAGTAGTGACATGGAATCAAATTCACATCAACCAACTATCTATCTTGTAGTGTACCTGTTTGACCTGGAACTACCTGTGTGGAAAAACAAAACATTACGTCATTCAATTCAGTATGGTACACTTAAATGTGCAGTTTATATTCCCTTGTGACTCTGACTTCTTATCTATAGTGGTGAACCAGAAACGCAATTGCATTGAGGACTCTTGCAAACAATAAAATCAATTAAAACAATTGAGCAGTGGCAAATAGTGAGTGCCCACAGTGAGCTTGTGTGAACTATAGCCCTTGTGGCACATTGGTACAGCAGCAGTGGTGTATCCATCTGGACTCACCCATTTCTGTAGACTAACCAGGCTTCAACAGTACCCGGTAGGTCACGCGTAAGGCATTGCTTATATGTGAAGCTAAATCAACAGGGGAACAAAAAATATAAGGTAACAATTTCATTCAATACGCATTGATCCCTTTGTATCATGATGAATAAACCCATTCTCATGGTCTCATAATTACCACCAATAACCATTACTCATATAGAATTCAGTAATATAACTCATGTATTGGATAGTGGTCTGTGTGGAGGCCATCATTCAAGGATTTAAGTTTAGTCCTGGCCGTATGCAAACGTAGTATCATTCTGTTCCCACCCAAAATTTGTTCTTACTGACAAATTTGATGGTGTGTGCTTGGGTGCTGCTTAGTAATCATTTACTCCCAAATCTGACATTTAGCTTACAGTGGGAGCGCTCCTTATGTTAATCGGTAGCTATCACCCATGTAGTCCTGTAATCTCATGTGGTGCTACTGCTGGGGAGTGTTGACGCGCCCCTTATCCTAGCGGTGGCTATCATCTGTCTCATACTGTAATATGATATACTATGGTGCTCTTGCTAATGCACGAAACGGTCAAAAGGTCACCCATGCTGTCCTGTAATCTCATGTGGTGCTACTGCTGGCGAGCGAGCGCACCCCTTAAACTATCGGTGACTGTCATCCGTCTCATATTGTAGTCTAATCTGGTGCTCTTGCTAATGCACGGGGCGGTCAGGGGGCTGGTGAGTGCGGAGCTGTAACTGAGGCACCCAGTCCCGAAAAGTGGCCCGTATGTGAAAGGGCACTGGTTCACACCCCTTCAGTGATATACAAAATCGCCCCAACTACTGTACAGGTCAAACAAGGAACGCGCATTAAGGGTTGAGAAACTCACGTTTTATGCGAATTCCGCGTTTTCCTTGACCTACCCACTCCTACCGGGTCTGGGAGGTAAAGCGGTCAGCGGCTTCCCTGGTAATGAAGACCTTCGTCTCGTGTCAGGGGCGGACCCTCATGAGTCAGTTTACATTCAATGGTCAAAGTGCGTAATGCGAGGCGGCCATTTTGGAATGGTGTGTAATACCAGTGTATTGGGATTGTCTTATCCTTATTATGGGTTTCGTTAAAGACTTGTTGGCAAAAATGACCGATATTCTTTAGATCCTGATCTAGATTTTTTGCCTAATATAATTTCTTGGTTTAGGGTTTAAATGCATCTAGGGTGCCATGAATGTGCCGTTTCTGTCGGCCATTTTAAAATGATGTGAGACATGATCTAAGTATCCAGTATGATAAATCATGGGCATCCAAAAGACTGATTGCATTCTAGGGACTAACACCATAATTTACAAAAATGTTTTTTAGTTGTTCATCTCGGTGGCAAGGCTATGCATGGTTCATTTGGAGCATAACTGGGCCATGTATATGGGGTATGTTAATGCAGGGGATGTATCTCATAGCCCTATTTCAATAACCCTGCATACCTATTAGGTGATGGCGCCTTATTGTTGTCTTGTGTTCAGACCCTAAGTGAGCTCCATGGTATGGCTTCGTTCAACCCTGTGTCATGTGTGGATAACCTGTGTACCCACCTCTGTTCTTTTGTGAAGAGAGCTCTCTTTGTTATTTTGGGAAATGCTTCCAAAATTACCCATTTCAGTGATTCTGGTGTGTGGTTTTTTTCAAGGTAATGGGTGCACATTTTCGTGTTATTCTTTTGACAGCGAAAATTGCTCCGATGTTCTGATATACGTAGTTTGATTGGGCGGGTAGTCATCCCTATGTAATGTAAGTCACAGGGGCACGTAATCAGGTATATGCAATTGGATGTGTTGCAATTAGTGTGTGACCTCATCTCCCACGTAAACTAGTTGTTTAGAGTGATTGTTTTCTGTACTGCTGTAAATGCGCACGCTGTGCATGTGCCACACGGGTAATGGCCTTTCACCGGTGGTAATTGCCATAGTGTTCTCTGATGGTTCCCTGCGGTCCCTCTGGGTCTTGTATGGATCAGCATATCTTTGATGTTTCTCGAACGTTTGAATGCGAACCGTGGTAGCTCCAAGTTCATTGAGCCTGTATTAAGAATGTTCCAATGTTTTTTTATTGCTTTCGTTAGTAGATTGGAAGTTGGTGTGAAGGTGGTTACACAGGTAAGAGTCTCAGTAGGGGTACTCTCTCTGTGTTCTAACAACCCTTCGCGGTTATTGTTTCTAGCTCTCTTCCTGGAGAATGCTATGCTCCGTGGGGGGTAATCACGTGCGGCCAGATTTTTAGCAAGGATTTCTGACTCTAACCTGTATTCTGCCAATGTACTGCAATTTCTCCTCACCCTCAGAAATTGTCCAAAGGGGAGGTTTTCCTTCAAGGCTCTGGGGTGGTGGCTGCTAAATAGCAAAAGGCTATTCCGATCGGTGCTTTTCCTATGCATGGTGGTCCTAAGGCGCCCTCCTTCAAGTTTTATTGTTAAATCAAGGAACGCTATCTGATTAGGAGAGACAGTACTGGTAAATTTTAAGTACGGGTTCCGATCATTGATCCACCTGAAAAAATTGGAGTAGGATTCAGAGTCCCCTGTCCAGAAAATCAGGATGTCATCTATAAACCTCTTCCACATCCGTATATTAGTATAATAAGGGTTAGAATCATGGAGAATGTGTTGTCCCTCGAAGGCAGCCATATAAAGGCAGGCTACACTAGGGGCAAAGGTACGTCCCATGGAAGTACCCTGTGTTTGGTGATACAGCTGACCCCTAAACTCAAAGTAATTTTCCATGAGAGCCAGTGTAGCACATTCCATGATGAAACTGGGTGGTGTTAGTGATTCCCATGTGGCTGAATAAAGTTCCTCCTCTATCACTTCTAGGGTGGCTCTCTGGGGGATATTAGTATAGAGAGCTTCCACGTCTAGTGTGATAAGGAAGTCAATTTCAGCGGTCGGTTGGAACTCATCTACTAGGCGAAGTACATCGGTGGTATCTTGTATGTATGATGGAATTAATTTCACCAATGGTTGCAAAAAATGATCACTGAATTGTGACAGAGGTTCCAGTATGGAATTAATTCCCAATACAATCGGGCGGCCTGGTACTGGGGTAGTCCCCTTATGAATTTTCGGTAGTATATAGAAATAGGGGGTCATAGGTTCTTTTTTAATGAGGAAGGAGGCCTCCTTCTTACTCAGCCACCCTTGGTTCTCTGCAGAGGAGACCAGAGCTGTAATGATCTTCGTTAGGCGTTCCAGTGGGCTACTGGGAATTGGGGTGTAGTACTTCCTGTCGCTCAACTGTCTCAAGCACTCAGTGTCATAGTCAACGGTGGCCATGATGACAGTGGCTCCACCCTTATCAGCTTGTTTTACCGTGATAGAGGGGTCGTTCGCCAGAGCATCTATGGCCATCAACTCTCTTCTGGAAATATTACAGAAGTGTCTGGGATCAGAGGCTGCTTTGACCTCTTTCAAGACCGCTTGTTCATAGGTTATTACTTCATTAGGTATCATCCCGTTGTTGGGGGTGAAAGTGGAGGGGTTGTGTAGTCCCGAGTCATCTTCTTGTTGGGTGGGCTTCCCATAAAAGAATGCCTTCAGGCGTAGCTTGCGGAAGAATTGTTGTAATTCACAAAGTTGTTGGAAGTGGTCCACCTTGGGTGTTGGCACAAAGCCCAATCCCTTCTGTAGGACTTCTTCTTCTAATTTGGTTAGAGGTCTGGGAGACAGGTTGACGACTAGGGTCTCTTTTGGAGTAGCTCCTGGTTTCCATCACCCGTTGTTGTGGTTCTTCCCATTGTACCCTCTTTTCTTGTTGGTTTCCTCTTCTTCGCCCGCGCCCTCTGCCCCAGCCTCTGCCTAAAAAAGGTTGGCTCATGCCAGGGGGACCAAATTGGGGTGGGCCCTGAGGAAACATGGGGTATTGCCAGAATGCTGGTCCCTGGTAGTATGGTTGCTGATAAACATTGTATCCCTGCCTGCCACCCCTCCTGGTCTGATTGGTGTTACAGTTCTCCTCACTACAGTCACTATTACTAGAGGACCCCCTTCTGGTGGAATTGGAGCTGGTATCTGAGATGTTACCCGTTCCTGATGGTATGTAGTCTTGTTTAAGGTATGGATACACCTTTTCTTTGTCAAAGCGTTTAATGTCTTTTTGGAGTTTAACCACTTTTTGTTTCATAAGGTACTCCTTATGTTCCGCTAATATCGTTATTTAATTCTGTTAGTTTTGATTTGAAGCTCGGGCCTGATACAGCGCTCTTCAGTGTGCTCTCAGCTATTTGAATACGAGCCAATAATTCGTCGGCTAGTCTTTTAGCTGTATTGATAATCAATATCAGGAGGTCCCTCGTGCATTTCCACGAGATCTGTGACCATTCCGTCTTAAATAGACCATCCTCCCAGAAAATTCTAGGGAAATTCTTCACAATGAGGCCATTAGGTGATATATTGGCCCTCAGATATTCGGTCATCAAAGCGCCGTGTAGGGTGATCTTAACCCATTCACGCTTCATGGCCGACAGGGATTGCCAATCTTCCGACTGGCTTCCCGTGGCGCCACCGCGCTCTGATCCCAGAATTGACGGGGCCCTCAGTATCTCTGCTGCTAAGTCCTCTCCATAACTTAAACCCTGGCCTTCCATGGTGTGGGTCTCAAGGTAAAGTATAGGGAAATCAGTAAAAAGAATCAATAAAAAAGAAGAAGAAAGGAGACACCCACTCAAATATAGTGGTGTCAAGTCGTGGTAGGGGGGAAAAAAAGATTAACTCTTACCCACCCAGAGAAGTCCCACGGGGTTTAGCCGTGCTTGAACCTGCATACAAAGAAGGGACAGGGGGGGCTTTTTCCTCTCTTACAAGATATCAGACCAGGCCACCCAGAGGGTGGAATGTTCTAAATTAGCAAAAAACAACTTAAGGACAAACATTGGAATGGTGAAGCAGAGGCATTGAGCAGCCAGAATCCCCTATTGGTCCTTTCCCACTCTATGACCTCACTACGAACTACACATTCCAATATTCGAATATCTCGGATACATCTCTGTGTGTCGTAAATGTTCCTTGGGTGCAGCCACAACCTAAATGTCAGATTTGGGTGCTCTATATGCACATGCAACACCCTGGTGGTTTCCACAGCTTCCACTGAATTAGTACTGGCTGCAGTTAAAGTCTCTTGCCACCTCTCACGGTGCAGTAACAGTCACCAGCCTCTCTGGGGGGCAGTAAAGGCTGGCATGACTTTTGGGGGTAAACTGGGAATCATAAGCAGCCGTGGCAAAAATCAGATCAGTCCTGCGGCATTTTGCTTCGCAAGTGAAAAACCCCCAAGTGGAAATTGGGGTTGAAGCCTTACAGTGGATATTAACTACCAACAGCAATCGAAGGGAAAAAGTATGAAATGTATGCATTTTAAGGCACGCTTTTTCAAACAAACTGGCAAGAGATTATAGCTTTTACAGGTAGGTCCGAGGGGCACTATTTATAAATAGCAATATTTACAAGTACACCACAAAAGTCATGATAAATTGCTTAGCAGCTGCAAATAATCGATATGATTACAAAAGAAGTTGAAAGCCTGGTACAAAAAACCCGGATGCTCAGCAGGCAAATAGATGTTCCGGAGCAAAAGAAGTGCTTGTCACAGTGTCCCCTTTGAAAAACATACAAGGAAAATCCTAGGCCAGAAAATACCACTTTAAAAATACTGTGGATGACAGAATACTAATCATGTGCCTGTTATTAGCCAATCAAAATGCGTGTGTTTGAAACTAAAATATTATCACAGCTGATTATATAGGCAAGGATACAATTATCAAGCCAGGGTACTTTCAACGTATACTTGAGTGGTACTCAAATGTTACAGTGTGTGACCTACCACGTGTATTAGAGGTGTAATAATATAGCTGGTTGTTCACGTTGCTATGGCTGTTGCTCAGGGATCGATGTCCGGTACTGATAATTCTCGCCCTCAGATGACTGATCTTCCAGCCTCAGACAGCAGGATACACACTGCTGTTAGGATGCTTATGTACACACTGCCCTAGATCAAACAGCACATGTTGCCTTACTAGTTCCTATGCTGGTCCCTACCTTATAAAGTACCAATTTCGTGCCAGTTCACATACAAAGTAACTACAGCACAACTGTGGTATCGCTTTAAACAAACAGTATGTGAAGCATAATTGCTGTGCCAATTTACCAGTTACACTACAAGAACACCCCCTGTATCTGAGGCACTATTGCCATGCCAGTTTTATATAGCCTCAATGTAAAGCACATAGTAAAACCAGTTGCAACCGTCCCAGACATGCGCTAGTATGTAAAGCGTGGCCTTCAGCTCAGTTTTCAGTTCCCCATCTGTCTAAAGCAACTCTGTTGTACTGTAAGCCCATCACTATCACTACTGCTATACCAGTATCCGAATGGGCCTTCGCTTTTAAGCACTATGGCCCTCGTCTTTTCTATACCCGGTCCTCATCTTTTCTATTCCCAACACACTCAAATTACCAAACTTAGACAGGATGTAGTTAACAACATCTCCTACTGCCTCGGCTAACACACGCAGCATAGAAGCAAACAGCACTGGTTCTGCGCGGCCGCACAATTTTGGAATTCTCTTTTTTATCCCATTCAGAATAACACCCTACCACATAAACTGCTATATGTTTAGGTGTGTTTGGCTGGCGGCCGGGTCCTGTCATCCCGAGGGCCTGGGGAGTGCCAGCAGTCGAAATATGGGTGTTTTTTCGTGGCCTTGTGCGATGCCCAGCGAGCCCTCTCCCGTTGAGAGAATGTCCGGTTGCCAATCTAGCCAGAATACGCTGCATTAAGTGCCATGGAGCCCATATAGCAGCCTCCGGTTGTTAAGTGAATGTCTGCAGCAAAAACACTTGTAAACACTGCTGCAGACTCTCAGAGCGCAGTAATATTTCTGCTATGAAGCTCGGTCAAGTAATATAAACAGCATGTTAACATGTGTAGTCCAGCATGGTAAACAAACGCTAGGTAGAACACAATTCCAGGTTTGCAGCTAAGACCTGCATCCCGGCCTCACATGGACCATTCACATCTGAGCGATGTAAATTTCAGCAGCCTGGCAGGAAGCGATAGCTAACTGGCAAGTATTTTACCAACATGGAAGGTATATTCATGTCGGTACCGGTAAACACACTAGGAAAAGTAATCAAAATCCAATATGTCGAAATGTAAACGTACCCCGGATTAAAAAAAAAATCTTATGAAATATATTGTAGGAGCTAGATAACTATTACGTCTAAATAATTACTAGATTAGACAACATTAGAATTACCCTGTGCTAAAAAAAGAGAATTCCACATAAAAGCCAATTCAAAAACTAGCTCCAGGTCATTTCAGAATCTCAAAACTTGAACGAATGGCGGGTAATTTTCTAGCCGAAAAAAGTGGAAATCCTGTAGGGTTCTGCAGTAGCCCTTATTCCTTCCCCGGCGATTGGTTCTGCTTTAAAAATGCGGGTCTGTGTGCAAAACTTTTCTACCCCAGCGCCTCATCCTCGCACAGGGTATAGAAAAAGTCCTCCCTGCTTGCAGATAAAAGACCTCACCGCCTCCCCCGAGTCTGGCAAAAGTAAACACTTGGCCCAGTAAACTTCACCAATAAGCAAGAAGCACTGGTGGGTGAATGAGCCCGCCGCCTTCAGGGGTGCGGTAACGGACCACTCTGGGGGGGCCCGGCTCCCAGGGCTGAGCAGACAGTAAACAGGAAGTGAGGCCGCCGGCCCCTTACCTTCTGGTCCACGATGGAGCAGGCCAGCTGCTTGACGTGCGCCAGGTCGGAGGAGGGCGGCAGCAGGACAAACTCCCGGGTCAGGCCGATTTGGATGGTGAAGGAGACGCCCGGGCAGGGTAGCAGGGACAGCGGCGAAGGCCCGGGTTCCAGGCCGGGAGCGGGCATCGCCAGGCCGGGCGCCGGGAGGCTGGGGCTGGAGGGGGAGGAGGGGAGCAGCGAAATCATCGCCCCCGCAGGCCGTCCAGGCAGAGGGCTCCGTTCCTCACATAGGCCCTCTAGCGGGCCACGGCCAGTGGCACCTCACATGGGGTGGGGGAGGCAAACACACCCCCCTAGTGCCCAGTCCTGGGTGTGGCTCTAGTAAAGTTCCAAATAAATAGGTAAAAGTTCCGAATCCGTCTTGTTGGTGTTTCCTGTTCCGTCCCTGAGCCAGGTCTTAAATGTGGAGACGTGGAAAGAGTTCACTGTAGACCAGAAACACACAGGGTCCTACAGGAAGCTCTGTCTGCCAGTATTGGAAGCCTAAGTGCTACAGAGTTTCTCCCCACTACCCTCTTCCTCACAGCTCTCCACCAGAGCGACAGGTCTGCCAGAGAGCAGGAAGTGTGTTGATTGGCAGCTTTGCCGACCAATGCAGGCCAAGGACTGTGATGGCCTCGCCCTCCCTCGAATTTCAGGGTGGAGAAGTTCAGAGAAAGTAAGGAAAGTTGGAAAAGTATCCCCTGTGATCATTTCCATACAAACCGCCGCGAGACCGATGATGTAGCCCAAAGAGTAAGTAATTCCCGCAAGATCGACGCGAGGGCGTAGTTCTAACTCTCATGGCTCTGAACACACCCGGTTGTTGGAGAAGATATATGTCATCATCAACACGCTAGTTCGCTAGTTAATGTGCATACCGCGGTGACGGAGAGCTATGTGAAATATGCAGACATAGCGCTCTCGTCCAGCGTCATAGTATAGCGAATGATTGACTCCCCGTCTATCTTCATGGCGCTCCGCAAGCTTTAATCGCTGCCCACTGGGTTCGTCAGTTTAAATGGCCAGATTGAAGGTAAGTCAACCTAGGACAAGCATTGGCAAAGCCAATAGGTCTCGCCTATGCAAGAGCTATTGGCCTTGCCATTGTGTTTTAGCCATGTTGTACACCGGCGTGGCTGCTGTTCATTCAGCATGGCTAAAAGTTAGTGCCATAGAGGAGAGTGTCCTAGAGTGGAGTGGTGAAGAGGGGAGTAGAGTGGCGAAGAGTGGAGTGTGAAGGAGTGAAGGGGCATAGATTTGAGGGGTGTAAAGTGGAATAAAGTGTCTTAGAACGGAGTGGCGTAGAGTGTAGTAGAGTCATAGAGTGGAGTGGTGTAGAGTGGACTGCGTATAGTGGCCAAGAGTGAAGTGGAGTTGAGTGGACTGGCATAGAGTGGAGTCAGGGCACAAGTCCTAAAAAAAGAAGTGGGGGGACGCTGACGTCACAACAGGAAGTGTCGACACGAAAGGTGGCTTGCACCATCAGACTCATTGCCTCCCCTCGCTCACCCCTTAGATGCGATTGCATCAGAGAAGCCAGCGCGTGAGCAGCGTTCTGAATGAGCTCCGATCTTGCCCCAGAGAGGCCAAAGAGTGAATGTGTGGCTCCATTTGTTCCAGTTATCGAGTTCCCGGTAAAATAAGTGGGGGGATGCCGTCCACCTGCGTGGTACCCCGACTCGAGCCCTGAGTGGAGTGAAGTGAAGTGTCTTGGAGTGTCATGGACTGGAGTTTTGAGGAGTGGAGTGGAGTTTAGGCGCATAGAGTGGACTAAAATGTCATAGAGTGGTATATAATGGAGTGTCGTGGAGTGGCGTAGAGTGTGGTAGAGTCGTGGAGTAGAATAGAGTGAAGTGGTGTAAAGGGGAGTAGAGTGGCGAATAGTGAAGTAGCATAGAGAGAGTGGCGTATAGTGGGATAGAGGGGAGTAGAGTGTCATAGAGTGGAATAAAGTAGAGTGTCATTGAGTGGAAGGGTATAAAGTGCAATAATGTAGAGTGGAGTGGCATAGCTTAGAGTGAAGTAAAGTGTCATAAAGTGGAGTGGCATAGCCTTGAGTATCATATAGTGGAGTAGAGTGGCATAGAGTGTCGTAGAGTGGAGTAGAATGGCCTAGAGTGAAGTGGCATAGAGTGGTGTGGCGTGGAGTGTCATGTCGTAGACTGGAGTGGTGTAGAGTGGACTAGAGTTGAGTATAGTGGCGTAGAATGGAGTGGTGCAGAGTGAAGTGGCATAGTGTGGAGTATGCATGGTGTGGTAGCACACTGCCATTACAGACAACACATTTTCAATTGAAATGACCATTACATTTGCATATATAGTTTTACTGATAAACTTTACCACACATAAATGATAATGTGTGGAAATGGCATCACTTAGTGTACTGTTTTGTTCTGATTGTATTAAAATATTTGTTTCCACTACACTTCAGAATTACAAATAAATATGCTTCATTTATGCTTTCCTAATTCTGATATATTCTGAAATATTCGACCTGAAAACTGAACTGTCTCATGGTCACGATGAGCGAGGACAAAGCTCCTGATGCCGCATTATTTTTCAGTCCTCTGGCCAGGGGCAAGAACTTAATTGGTGCAGCCGGTGCGGTGGTACTGGAGTCCTGAGGCCTGAGGGTCCCACTGAACACTGATTGGTGTTATATTGCACAAGTCATGGGGCAATGACGAAGGGTGGAGGCGCACAACCCTTACGCTTGGAGGATCATTGTTTGAAATGGAGATCAGGGATGAGGCAATGTAGTGCTGATGCACGCAGGCCCTTAGCATAGGAGCAGTGTTGCCTGCATGGTATCACAGGTGCAGATACAAAGTGTGCAGGCAGACAGGCCCTCATACTAGGCAAGCATCACTCAGAGGGGGATCACAAGTCGGGTTGGTCATTGGTCACAGGCCTTCTCTCTCCACAGTTTCACTCTGACCTAACTCCTCAGGGCAATGCTGTACATCACAGGACTTGTGCTCCGGAATGTAGAAAGACAGATTCTTTACAAGCCAGTTGTGAGAAGCTGGCCTGGTATATGATGTACACTTATGTAAGTGGACACCTTGCACCAGTCCAGACAACCCTTATGGTGATTTAAGAGGTCTTAGACAACCTTAGAAAGCTCTTCAAGTGGTAGCTGTGGAGAGCAGCCTTCAGGCTTGGCCCAGAAGGAGTGTAAAGCAGCTTGCTTTACCAGAATGCAATCTTATAGTATAGATTAAGTGAAAAATAACCACACAAGGTATTTATAAAAATATGTATTTATTATATAATACTCTCTAACACATACAAATATCTCCTACCCGGAGATATGCACAATGCACACAATACTTAGCAAGAAATCACAGTAAATAGCACAAAATACACAGTGGGCCCCAGGGGGGCACCAAATCGTATACTAAGAAAGTGGTATAACAACCACGACTCGAGTCAAGACAGTGTCGAGAGGATGTAGAAGTGCTGGGGACCCAAGGAACCACCCAATGTGAGTATCTAGGAACCCCACGGAGAGCGTGTGCAGTGTGCGTACACAACCGCTTGCTCCGTACAAGTCTACGTGTAAATCACTGTTGGATTTTTAAAGATTAAGGACCCTTCCCAGTGGACCCTGAAGAAACCCTGTGGAAGACAGAAGGTTGGAGAGCCACCCCATCCGTGGATACCCTAGTACCCACGTTACCTACACCAGGGAAGCCGGGTGCATACGTGTGAAGTGGTGTCGGAAACCGCCGTCGTTTCCAATGGAGGACTTCAGGAAAGTGCCGCTGTTGGAAGAGGAGAAAGTGTCCGGTGGAATCCGAAGGTGGATTCTAGATGAGAAGTACCTACAAGCAGAGGGGACAGAGTCTATGTTACTCAGGAGTGACCAGGAGACTTGGAAGACGAATGTCATCCGATGTCGGGTGTTGCAGGAGAGTTGACTAGGGTTTTGACTCTGCAGCTGTGAGGATCAGGCGACTCTGAGGAAGACCAGGAGCTGTGCACGAGCTGTCCCACGAAGGAAGTCGAGTGCTGAGCAGAAGAAGGAGCAACGTCGGGACCAGCAAGGTCCAGGGGACTCACCAAAAGCAGGGGAGTCAGGGCAGGCCCCGAGCAATCAGGGGAGCCCAAGAGAAATAAAGGTGACCCTCAAATGGACCCACAGGCCGGAGGCACTGGAGTCACGAGAGGACCTCAAGCAGCTCACCAAAAGATGCAGGCCACGATGCACACGATGTGGTGTGGCTGAAGATTCTGGTCACAGGAGATGCTCGAGGTTGGGGCTACTTGGAGCCCAAATATCTTCTTGGAGAGAAGTCAACAAGTCTTTGCAACTGCAAGTTGACGCGGTGCACAGGGGCCGGTTATTGCAACCCCTACGAGGGATGCTGGCCTCAAACTTGGTGAGAGGGTAGAGCAGGCCTCGGGAGCTGTGAAAAACCACCACCTGTGTTGTAGAGGCGTTCGGATTCCGGAGGAGATCAGGATCAGCAGATCGGTCAAATTAGTTGCGGTGCCTGCAAATGCAGGGGAGTGACTCCTTCTCTCCAAGGGAGATTCCTTTGGGTGTCTTTGATGCCCCCAGGCCTTGGAAGGTTCCTGTATGGTGCACAGGCACAGATGATGCAGCAGACTGGAAGGGGGATGAAGTCGAGCCCAAACGAAGTCCAGAGTGCCCAGACGGTAGAAGTAGAGGTGGTGTCTGATCTGAATCTTATCCCACAACGAATCTAGGGACCTACACCCAGGTAAGCCCTTTAGTACCCTAGGGAAAAGGTTGGGAAGATTCAGGGGACCCTCCCAGGGGAGGGTCTGGACAGAGGGGAGGTTACTCCCATGTCCTTTGTCCACTTTCGCGCCAGAGCGGGAGCCAACGGCTCCCAGGACTGGTTTGAACTGGACTATGCATGGGGGCACCAAATGTGCCCCACATGCAGACTGAGTGGTGCTGGCAAGCGCACCCACCCTGCCCCAATACATTAAATCCTGTCTGGGAGGTGGTCACACCTCCCTGTGACAGGATGCCTATTGTTCTGCCTTCCCCTAATCGAGCTTTGCTCAGCAGCAGGAGGGCAGAATCGTGTCTCTGGTCGGCAGCAATTAATTCGAAATTTGTTCATAAGTAGTGAGATGCACACCGTATTATGTTGCGCTTTGTGTTTTCATGCTATGCGTTCTCACTTGACCATTACAATTTTATGTGGCGTGCAAGCTCGGTCGCGCCCTGTCCCCGTTGCGCTTTTCAACAAGACCAAACACGAAGGAACCACTCTGCGGAACCTTTCCGGCTGCACAGGCCAATCCCAGATTATATGAATCCAATAAATTAAATCTTCAGTTTCACCTCTTGTTTTTCTTCCTTCTTTTATCACTTCACTTAATCTTTTTTTCATTTAACGTATTTCTTCTTCAATTTATTTTACTCATTCATCTGTGTGTGATGGCATTAACACAAACACGGGAGGAATACATGTTTCCGCATATCACGGCTTTATTCGCGTCACCCAATGCATTTCGGGATTAATTTCCCTTCATCAGGGGTATCTGCAATGCAAAAAATTCAATAACACCACCATCAGTATACATATTGTGTTCCTTAAACTCAATGCAAAACTTAAACTGAATACATTCACCTTGTAAACGAAACCTGCATGAGTGCAACCTTAATAGGTCATTCACAACTTCCCCTTTCAAACAATCACGCCTTGGTAAACTATTTCCAACCCCCAGACAGCTCAAGTTCAGAAACCACCCTGCCCTGCTTCTCTCGATAACCTCTTCCTGATCTATTACCACTCCCCCTCCTGCCTCATCCCCTGAACTAAAGCTCCTCACTGTGCTTACCGTGATATGTGTTCTTTATTAAAAACCCGAACTCTCAAATTCACGTCATGTCTGCACAAATAAGTTCCACCACGCCGCGCCTTATTCCTGCTGAGCCGAAGCTCTTTCCTCGATCTTGCCAAAAGCTGCTTTCACTACTGTGTGTTCACTCCACCTTATGTCTTCCCTCTCAATTAGCAACTAACGATCTGACACGTGCGTAAAGCTAAATCCAACCTGCGGACCGGACTCCATATCTTATCCGGTAGCATTCATTCCTGCTATAATTTTCTAGTACTACCAATCCCAGAAAACCCTTGGTTGTTATCCCACTCTTTCAGGTTAACCCCGATAGCTACTATAATGCATCCAGTTAACATTAGGTTTCCCTTATTTCACATTATAAACACTTTTTCTCTAATGCGGTATTATCCAATACATTAATTATGCAGTCCGTCATTTAAAAAAATTGCATTTTGCAGTCTGAAACATGTCCAATTATCACCCCATGTTATGGAAGCCGTTCATGGCAGGAAACACCCCTCCTGTGATATTCATCATGTTCATGAGTCACAATCTTCATATTGTTCTCAAATTTCAACTTGGGTGCTATCTCACAGTGAGGACAGAAATTAATTCGAAATTTGTTCATAAGTAGTGAGATGCACACCGTATTATGTTGCGCTTTGTGTTTTCATGCTATGCGTTCTCCCTTGACCATTACAATTTTATGTGGCGTGCAAGCTCGGTCGCGCCCTGTCCCCGTTGCGCTTTTCAACAAGACCAAACACGAAGGAACCACTCTGCGGAACCTTTCCGGCTGCACAGGCCAATCCCGGATTATATGAATCCAATAAATTAAATCTTCAGTTTCACCTCTTGTTTTTCTTCCTTCTTTTATCACTTCACTTAATCTTTTTTTCATTTAACGTATTTCTTCTTCAATTTATTTTTCTCATTCATCTGTGTGTGATGGCATTAACACAAACACGGGAGGAATACATGTTTCCGCATATCACGGCTTTATTCGCGTCACCCAATGCATTTCGGGATTAATTTCCCTTCATCAGGGGTATCTGCAATGCAAAAAATTCAATAACGCCACCATCAGTATACATATTGTGTTCCTTAAACTCAATGCAAAACTTAAACTGAATACATTCACCTTGTAAACGAAACCTGCATGAGTGCAATCTTAATCGATCAATCACAACTTCCCCTTTCAAACAATCACGCCTTGGTAAACTATTTCCAACCCCCAGACAGCTCAAGTTCAGAAACCACCCGGCCCTGCTTCTCTCGATAACCTCTTCCTGATCTATTACCACTCCCCCTCCTTCCTCATCCCCTGAACTAAAGCTCCTCACTGCGCTTACCGTGATATGTGTTCTTTATTAAAAACCCGAACTCTCAAATTCACGTCATGTCTGCACAAATAAGTTCCACCACGCCGCGCCTTATTCCTGCTGAGCCGAAGCTCTTTCCTCGATCTTGCCAAAAGCTGCTTTCACTACTGTGTGTTCACTCCACCTTATGTCTTCCCTCTCAATTAGCAACTAACGATCTGACACGTGCGTAAAAGCTAAATCCAAACTGCGGACCGGACTCCATATCTTATCCGGTAGCATTCATTCCTGCTATAATTTTCTAGTACTACCAATCCCAGAAAACCCTTGGTTGTTATCCCACTCTTTCAGGTTAACCCCGATAGCTACTATAATGCATCCAGTTAACATTAGGTTTCCCTTATTTCACATTATAAACACTTTTTCTCTAATGCGGTATTATCCAATACATTAATCATGCAGTCCGTCATTTAAAAAAATTGCATTTTGCAGTCTGAAACATGTCCAATTATCACCCCATGTTATGGAAGCCGTTCATGGCAGGAAACACCCCTCCTGTGATATTCATCATGTTCACGAGTCACAATCTTCTCATTGTTCTCAAATTTCAACGTGGGTGTTATCTCACAGTGAGGACAGAAATTAATTCGAAATTTGTTCATAAGTAGTGAGATGCACACCGTATTATGTTGCGCTTTGTGTTTTCATGCTATGCGTTCTCCCTTGACCATTACAATTTTATGTGGCGTGCAAGCTCGGTCGCGCCTGTCCCCGTTGCGCTTTTCAACAAGACCAAACACGAAGGAACCACTCTGCGGAACCTTTCCGGCTGCACAGGCCAATCCCGGATTATATGAATCCAATAAATTAAATCTTCAGTTTCACCTCTTGTTTTTCTTCCTTCTTTTATCACTTCACTTAATCTTTTTTTCATTTAACGTATTTCTTCTTCAATTTATTTTACTCATTCATCTGTGTGTGATGGCATTAACACAAACACGGGAGGAATACATGTTTCCGCATATCACGGCTTTATTCGCGTCACCCAATGCATTTCGGGATTCATTTCCCTTCATCAGGGGTATCTGCAATGCAAAAAATTCAATAACACCACCATCAGTATACATATTGTGTTCCTTAAACTCAATGCAAAACTTAAACTGAATACATTCACCTTGTAAACGAAACCTGCATGAGTGCAATCTTAATCGGTCAATCACAACTTCCCCTTTCAAACAATCACGCCTTGGTAAACTATTTCCAACCCCCAGACAGCTCAAGTTCAGAAACCACCCGGCCCTGCTTCTCTCGATAACCTCTTCCTGATCTATTACCACTCCCCCTCCTTCCTCATCCCCTGAACTAAAGCTCCTCACTGCGCTTACCGTGATATGTGTTCTTTATTAAAAACCCAAACTCTCAAATTCACGTCATGTCTGCACAAATAAGTTCCACCACGCCGCGCCTTATTCCTGCTGAGCCGAAGCTCTTTCCTCGATCTTGCCAAAAGCTGCTTTCACTACTGTGTGTTCACTCCACCTTATGTCTTCCCTCTCAATTAGCAACTAACGATCTGACACGTGCGTAAAAGCTAAATCCAAACTGCGGACCGGACTCCATATCTTATCCGGTAGCATTCATTCCTGCTATAATTTTCTAGTACTACCAATCCCAGAAAACCCTTGGTTGTTATCCCACTCTTTCAGGTTAACCCCGATAGCTACTATAATGCATCCAGTTAACATTAGGTTTCCCTTATTTCACATTATAAACACTTTTTCTCTAATGCGGTATTATCCAATACATTAATCATGCAGTCCGTCATTTAAAAAAATTGCATTTTGCAGTCTGAAACATGTCCAATTATCACCCCATGTTATGGAAGCCGTTCATGGCAGGAAACACCCCTCCTGTGATATTCATCATGTTCACGAGTCACAATCTTCTCATTGTTCTCAAATTTCAACGTGGGTGTTATCTCACAGTGAGGACAGAAATTAATTCGAAATTTGTTCATAAGTAGTGAGATGCACACCGTATTATGTTGCGCTTTGTGTTTTCATGCTATGCGTTCTCCCTTGACCATTACAATTTTATGTGGCGTGCAAGCTCGGTCGCGCCCTGTCCCCATTGCGCTTTTCAACAAGACCAAACACGAAGGAACCACTCTGCGGAACCTTTCCGGCTGCACAGGCCAATCCCGGATTATATGAATCCAATAAATTAAATCTTCAGTTTCACCTCTTGTTTTTCTTCCTTCTTTTATCACTTCACTTAATCTTTTTTCATTTAACGTATTTCTTCTTCAATTTATTTTACTCATTCATCTGTGTGTGATGGCATTAACACAAACACGGGAGGAATACATGTTTCCGCATATCACGGCTTTATTCGCGTCACCCAATGCATTTCGGGATTAATTTCCCTTCATCAGGGGTATCTGCAATGCAAAAAATTCAATAACACCACCATCAGTATACATATTGTGTTCCTTAAACTCAATGCAAAACTTAAACTGAATACATTCACCTTGTAAACGAAACCTGAATGAGTGCAATCTTAATCGGTCAATCACAACTTCCCCTTTCAAACAATCACGCCTTGGTAAACTATTTCCAACCCCCAGACAGCTCAAGTCCAGAAACCACCCGGCCCTGCTTCTCTCGATAACCTCTTCCTGATCTATTACCACTCCCCCTCCTTCCTCATCCCCTGAACTAAAGCTCCTCACTGCGCTTACCGTGATATGTGTTCTTTATTAAAAACCCGAACTCTCAAATTCACGTCATGTCTGCACAAATAAGTTCCACCACGCCGCGCCTTATTCCTGCTGAGCCGAAGCTCTTTCCTCGATCTTGCCAAAAGCTGCTTTCACTACTGTGTGTTCACTCCACCTTATGTCTTCCCTCTCAATTAGCAACTAACGATTTGACACGTGCGTAAAAGCTAAATCCAAACTGCGGACCGGACTCCATAATCTTATCCGGTAGCATTCATTCCTGCTATAATTTTCTAGTACTACCAATCCCAGAAAACCCTTGGTTGTTATCCCACTCTTTCAGGTTAACCTCGATAGCTACTATAATGCATCCAGTTAACATTAGGTTTCCTTATTTCACATTATAAACACTTTTTCTCTAATGCGGTATTATCCAATACATTAATCATGCAGTCCGTCATTTAAAAAAATTGCATTTTGCAGTCTGAAACATGTCCAATTATCACCCCATGTTATGGAAGCCGTTCATGGCAGGAAACACCCCTCCTGTGATATTCATCATGTTCACGAGTCACAATCTTCTCATTGTTCTCAAATTTCAACGTGGGTGCTATCTCACAGAGAGGACAGAAATTAATTCGAAATTTGTTCATAAGTAGTGAGATGCACACCGTATTATGTTGCGCTTTGTGTTTTCATGCTATGCGTTCTCCCTTGACCATTACAATTTTATGTGGCGTGCAAGCTCGGTCGCGCCCTGTCCCCGTTGCGCTTTTCAACAAGACCAAACACGAAGGAACCACTCTGTGGAACCTTTCCGGCTGCACAGGCCAATCCCGGATTATATGAATCGAATAAATTAAATCTTCAGTTTCACCTCTTGTTTTTCTTCCTTCTTTTATCAGTTCACTTAATCTTTTTTTCATTTAACGTATTTCTTCTTCAATTTATTTTACTCATTCATCTGTGTGTGATGGCATTAACACAAACACGGGAGGAATACATGTTTCCGCATATCACAGCTTTATTCGCGTCACCCAATGCATTTCGGGATTAATTTCCCTTCATCAGGGGTATCTGCAATGCAAAAAATTCAATAACACCACCATCAGAGAAGCAGGGCAGATTGGTTTCTGAACTTGAGCTGTCTGGGGGTTGGAAATAGTTTACCAAGGCGTGATTGTTTGAAAGGGGAAGTTGTGAATGACCTATTAAGATTGCACTCATGCAGGTTTCGTTTACAAGGTGAATGTATTCAGTTTAAGTTTTGCATTGAGTTTAAGGAACACAATATGTATACTGATGGTGGTGTTATTGAATTTTTTGCATTGCAGATACCCCTGATAAAGGGAAATTAATCCCGAAATGCATTGGGTGACGCGAATAAAGCCGTGATATGCGGAAACATGTATTCCTCCCGTGTTTGTGTTAATGCCATCACACACAGATGAATGAGTAAAATAAATTGAAGAAGAAATACGTTAAATGAAAAAAGATTAAGTGAAGTGATAAAAGAAGGAAGAAAAACAAGAGGTGAAACTGAAGATTTAATTTATTGGATTCATATAATCCGGGATTGGCCTGTGCAGCCGGAAAGGTTCCGCAGAGTGGTTCCTTCGTGTTTGGTCTTGTTGAAAAGCGCAACGGGGACAGGGCGCGACCGAGCTTGCACGCCACATAAAATTGTAATGGTCAAGGAGAACGCATAGCATGAAAACACAAAGCGCAACATAATACGGTGTGCATCTCACTACTTATGAACAAATTTCGAATTAATTTCTGTCCTCACTGTGAGATAGCACCCACGTTGAAATTTGAGAACAATGAGAAGATTGTGACTCGTGAACATGATGAATATCACAGGAGGGGTGTTTCCTGCCATGAACGGCTTCCATAACATGGGGTGATAATTGGACATGTTTCAGACTGCAAAATGCAATTTTTTTAAATGACGGACTGCATGATTAATGTATTGGATAATACCGCATTAGAGAAAAAGTGTTTATAATGTGAAATAAGGGAAACCTAATGTTAACTGGATGCATTATAGTAGCTATCGGGGTTAACCTGAAAGAGTGGGATAACAACCAAGGGTTTTCTGGGATTGGTAGTACTAGAAAATTATAGCAGGAATGAATGCTACCGGATAAGATATGGAGTCCGGTCCGCAGTTTGGATTTAGCTTTTACGCACGTGTCAGATCGTTAGTTGCTAATTGAGAGGGAAGACATAAGGTGGAGTGAACACACAGTAGTGAAAGCAGCTTTGGCAAGATCGAGGAAAGAGCTTCGGCTCAGCAGGAATAAGGCGCGGCGTGGTGGAACTTATTTGTGCAGACATGACGTGAATTTGAGAGTTCGGGTTTTAATAAAGAACACATATCACGGTAAGCACAGTGAGGAGCTTTAGTTCAGGGGATGAGGCAGGAGGGGGAGTGGTAATAGATCAGGAAGAGGTTATCGAGAGAAGCAGGGCAGGGTGGTTTCTGAACTTGAGCTGTCTGGGGGTTGGAAATAGTTTACCAAGGCGTGATTGTTTGAAAGGGGAAGTTGTGAATGACCTATTAAGATTGCACTCATGCAGGTTTCGTTTACAAGGTGAATGTATTCAGTTTAAGTTTTGCATTGAGTTTAAGGAACACAATATGTATACTGATGGTGGTGTTATTGAATTTTTTGCATTGCAGATACCCCTGATGAAGGGAAATTAATCCCGAAATGCATTGGGTGACGCAAATAAAGCCGTGATATGCGGAAACATGTATTCCTCCCGTGTTTGTGTTAATGCCATCACACACAGATGAATGAGTAAAATAAATTGAAGAAGAAATACGTTAAATGAAAAAAAGATTAAGTGAAGTGATAAAAGAAGGAAGAAAAACGAGATGAAACTGAAGATTTAATTTATTGGATTCATATAATCCGGGATTGGCCTGTGCAGCCGGAAAGGTTCCGCAGAGTGGTTCCTTCGTGTTTGGTCTGGTCGGCAGCAACCATTTTGTGCTGTCTGGGTCTGGAAGACTGGTACCGGGGACATAGAGAGCCTAACAGAGGGCTCTTCCAGTGCTTGGAATCAAACCTCCCACACCATTTATGGTGTGGGGGTATGATTCCAACATGTTTGATACCAAACATGATAGGATTTGTTGCAGCCAGTTTCGAGATGGTCATTGTGTAATTACGCGGTGCCCCTCTACATAGTATATGGCTGCTTTACTGGCAACCCGGGGTGTCCTGCTCATGCAGGGGCACCCTCTCACTTAGAACCAAGCACCCTGCCTTCAGGATTGCAAAGGCCTGCTATAGGGGTGACTTATAGGTTTTAAGTGCAGTGACCCTAGATATAGGAAACCTATATCTTTAGTAGGTGGTGCTAACACCAACTTACACAGGCTGCAATGGCAGGCCTGTAGTTCCATTTTGAATGGTCTCTCATGGGTGGCATAATGCTTGCTTCAGCCCATGGGAGACCTCTGGGGTACCTATGCCCTGGTTACCTTAGTACCATATACTAGGGACTTATGTACCTAAGTACTGAACATAACCAATTTAGGGAGAAAGCAGAGAGACTGGGGTCCTGATTAGCAGAATCCCAGTCAGACTAGTCCAAAAACAGCTTGGCACCAGGCAAAAAGTGGGGGTAACCATGCAGAAGGATCCTACCTTCCTACACCAGTGTTGCCGGATGAAAGAAAAAGATGACACGACTTCTGTTGGCAATATAGTATAGAGTTTATAAAATGCGTGCAGGTCAGTCAGCTCTGTGGAACTGGAAACTGAACTTCAAACTTACAATGTAGCAGGCAGTTTCTTATATACTTTTGCAGCCACAAATATGTCATACATTATTAGCATATCAAATCACGCATTTGCTCAAGCACATTGTTATGTTTTTACATTTCAGCAAAAAGTAATAGTTTCTGCAAAAACATCTTAACATGCTTTTGCTACATTTCATGCTACTACTGCTCGACCGGTGTCCTTGGCTTGTCTTGTGCTTTGAAGCCTGGCAATGCCCTACTCCATACGCGTCTACTGTTCTGTAACATAGCCACCTGCTTCTCTTGTTCTTTTCTATCAACTCCTACCTACACATTTTTCAGAGATGTGTTGTTGCACTGCATGGCTGTGGTGCACACTGTAACTTTCCATTCTGCCGTGTTTACTTAATTATATTTCTCTATTCTACTAAAGCTTGTGTCTGCTTCCCTCCATTAGGTCCTAACTCATTTTGTGCTCTTTATTCTACTATAGTAGACAGCTTAGTCCTGCATTTTTCCTTCAACACATACATCTGTACACGTCTTTCTGCTGATGCTTGCATTGATATGAGTAGGCCTTTATATTGTCGAACCTCTGTGCTACGCAGGGCCTTCACTATATGGGACGGTGGCAGCGGTCATGACTGGGCCTAGAAATAAACATTGAGATCACACATGAGTTTTCTGGTTCAGGGCATGCTACTTGACTGACTCCTTAGCCCCGCCCTCATTTATTTATACCGTCCACTCTATGTCAGGCGGGACCCTTCCAAACTCGGCATGCACACGGGTGCATTCTTTTCAACCACCCCATCAACATGGTGAGGTGGTACATTACATTCTCCCCACCTACAATTATATTCATAGCACAAATGAAATTTGAACTCAGCAGACCACATTATGATACCAAAGTTACCCAGCTGCCGGCGGCAATCCTCTGGCAGCTTGAAATTACTCCAGGAAGCCAGCCAGCCTCGATGATGGTGCTGGGTTACTTCTTAGGCGATACCTGGAGCAGTTGCTATGACCAGACACACTCAGAGAGCAGATTCCAGTTTCTCTGCTTGCAGGTGAGTCAGGCTGGGCGGGACTCAGTCATCTGTTCCTCATCACTGCTTTGGGAACAGTCTAATGAGACATCTAGTCGAGGTGATGAAGGAGATAGTTCCAAGTTTTCATCACCCCTCTCTGGGATAAAGGATTGTTCACAGGACCATTGGTCCTCTCTCCAGACTGTCTTGAAAAAAGAAACCTTGCATGTGATCTCTTCATCTTCTTGGTGGGCAGTGATCATTGTGCCTTTGCAAGATACCACTGTTCATGGTTGTTGCTCAAATGTCAAACAGAACTTGCTACCAGGGTAGCAGTCTTTGTCACTGTGTTGGATTTCGAACTGACAAGCTCCCCGACGAGCATTGGACCTGTCGTTGATGGCCATTCTCTTGGTGAATACTTCAACATCGTCTATGGGTTCAGGAACCCAGGTGGGGTGATAAGGGATGGTGTCTGCAACAATATGCCCCATGCATGCATACCTCGGAAGAGAGCCTGTCTGTACTCCCGCAGGAATCCGTAAATGACTTTCTCTATCGGTTCATGATCCATGTGGGCTATGTGGACTACTTTGTTGAGGATCCGCATTAACCGCTCCACTTCTCCGTTGACCTGAGGCCACCTTGGGGTCCCTTTGTGATGACGGATATCCAATGACCTCAGATTGTGTAAATTCTTGCTCATGAAATGGAGGTCCATTGTCAGTTTTTATGACCTTCATGATTCTGTGTGTGGCAATAACTTGCTCTAATTTGGTAATGACTTCCGTCGCAGTCTGCGAGTTTACTAACTCTACTTCCGGGTATTTGGTATATTTTTCAATGATGACCAGAGAATATCATCTGTCAGGTAGATGGCTGAAATCCAGACTTGCCTGTTCCCAGGGGGTTTCCTGTCTGTTCTCCGTGATGACTGGAGGGGGTTGCTCAGGGGCTCCTGCCACATGACTCCAGTGGTACGACTTAACAGCATTTTCCACCATTTCATCCATCCCCGGGAACCAGACCTTAGCTCTGAGCCTACTTTTAGTTTTGACCATGCCTTGATGGCCATGGTATGACAGGTACACTACCTGTGAAGTGAGGCTTGATGCTATTACTACTTGTGGTCCTCGGAGCAGGCACCCTCGGCTGTCAGTGGACAGTTCATGGCAAAAGTGGAGTAAAGAGTCAAACACCTTTTGGGGCTCTGGTGTTCTTCGAGACCAATGCTTCTTTACGCTGCTCCAGTTATTGGAAAGAACAGCCGCAGTCACCACTCGTAGGCATTCATCTTCCAGTGTGGCATTTATCAGAGTGTCCAAAGCCAATGGAAGTGGGTGGGACCGTTAGACGACATACCTCACATACACGTCTGCTGCCTCAGCTTCCTCCGCTTCTTCTGACGTGGCATCACAGGGATGGCGGGAAAGGTAGTCTGCAGGGTTTGAGGAGCCTGGCCGGTATTCTACATGACAATCATACTCCTGCAGCTATAACAGCCATTTTCGATACGAGATGGTGGCTTTGATGCTGATCCTCTGAATAAAGGCAAGAGTGGTTTATGGTCCGTGGAAACAAGGAAAGGGTGTCCATACAAATTCATCAAAAAAGAAAATTCCACAGTCCCCAATATATACTTCATTCCAAAGATCCACAAAAATGCGCAACAACCACCGGGGAGGCCTATAATATCAGCACAGAACAGCCTTTTGGAAAATGCCTCGCAATACATTGACTATTTTTTTATAGGATCATGTACAGATGTTGCCATCATATATAAGAGACACCAGTGACTTCATCTCTAAATTAAAAGACTTTGGGCCATATGTATCAACCAAAATTGCGATCAGCAAACGCTGAAATTCGCAGAATTTCAGCGTTTGCGATCGCAATTTGGCTAAGAGGTATGTATGAAGGCAAAACTGCCTCGCAAAATAAGGAATCGCAAAATTTGCGATTCCCTATTTTACGAATGCATTTAAGGAATCGCAAATTGCTATTCCTTAAATGCAATGTAAAAAGCACAAAAAAGTGCAATTTGGCCTTAGGAATCGCAGAAATTACCACCAACTTCAAGTTGGTGGTAATTTACGATTTCTTTGAAAAATGCACTTTTTTGCATTTTTCAAAGTGCAATGTGGCGCACATACTATGTGCGCCACATGTGCACCCATGCTTATTTCAGGGGTGCAACAGAGTGTCCTTTTGACACCCTTGAAATTGCATTCTCAATTTGCGATTCTCTAATTGCGAATTGCAAATTGAGAATGTCTTCCTATTCATTCCTATGGGCCTCTAGGCCCATAGGAATGAATGGGGAGGGTTTCCTTAATTGCGAATCGCAATTTGCGATTCGCAAATAAGAAATATGTAGGATTCGCAAAACTTTTTGCAAATCCTACATACATCGTGTTTTGCGATTCTCAAATAGCGATTCTCAAAAAATCGCTATTTGAGAATCGCAAAACATGGGTTTGATATATATGGCCCTTTGTATGGAATAGAGACTTTTTACTCATGACAATGGATGTAATGTCTCTCTACACCAGCATTAACCACAAGGATGGAATACGAGCACTTGAACACTTCTTGGGGAAAACACGACAACATTGACCCCACATAGTGTGATGTTAGTCAATATGGTTAACTTCTGCCTTAATAATAACATCTTTATGTTTGACAAAACATATCAACAAATGCGTGGTGTTGCAATGGGGGCCAGCTTCTCCCCAAGCTACGCGTGTTTACACATGGGCTGGTGGAAGGAGTTGGTCTTGGGCAACACACACAAACTTTACATGGAAAAAAATGTCAAACTGTTATTTCGATTCATTGATGATTTGTTCATTGCGTGGGATGGGACTGTCCAGGAAGCCACAGATTTTGTCTCAGCTTTCAATAACAATAATATCAATTTGAGTTTTACATCAGTCATCAGTGACAGTAGGGTATATTTCCTAGATGTAGAAGTATATGTGGAGAATAACAAAATAGAGACGAGTATATCGAAAGGAAACAGCAGGTAACTCAGTACTCCACTCGTCGAGCTTCCACCCCAGACACTTAATCGAAAGCATTCCTTATGGGGAAATGCTGAGATTAAAAGAGTGTGTAGTAACCCCAAAGATCTGCAAGTAGCTCAGCAAGCGAGCAAAAGGAGATTCTTAGCTCGAGGGTACTCCACTAATACAATTGATACTGCCATAAAGAAAACTATGGGCCTGGATAGATCGATTCTTTTAAAAGCCAAAGGTAAAAACAGTAATCAAAAAGAGGATCCCATGAAGTTGAGGCTTATCTTGGCTTATAATAAACAAGACAAGACAATTAGAAACATCATGAGACACAACTGGCCTATTGTACAAAGTGATCCAATCATAGGGGCGACATTACCACACAATCTGGGAATCACTTACAGACGTGCCCCGTCCATGAGCTCATGCTTGGTTAAGAGCAGTCCCGAAACAACAGACCAACATATGTGGCTGACACAACATAACGCCTTCACCAAATGCAAGAGCTGTAAGGCGTGCCACTATGGGGTTAATAAAACAACATATAAAACCCCATTCAGTGAAAGGGATCACAAAATCACTAAACCCCTACACTGCAAAACTGATCATGCCATATATGTGCTAGAATGTTCCTGCAACTTAAAATATGTAGGAAGCACCAAGTTGCCGGCTAACAAAAGAATCTTGCAGCACATACGGGCCATTACTAACCAGGACCCAACACATCCAGTAGGACAGGAACAAGGGAACCCTACTCACACGGAACCAGGGTAATAAACTTATTATCAACGGACAAAGGCTCCTGTGGACACTTAATGAAGTAATCTCAATGTATATGAGCACAATGGCAATATATTGGGTTATAGAGATATTGGAGAGAGAAGGAAGCAAATACACCTCTGATTTGTTTTTGAATCAAAAATATTTATATAATCCTTGAAATGAAATACTGTTACACAATAGTGCATTTGGACATATGGTTCTGAGTGAAAGGTGTCCCAGTGAAAAACGGTACCTAGAACATTAGTGACATATATGTGAAATATATACAAGGTTTCCAATGCTTAATATAAACGACCATTTACATATATATGTACAGTATACAGCGCTAGATACAGTGATCAGTGCTGGTGGACAATGGTTCGTTTATGCAACTTGTCGACGGCGTTTCGACCCTGTGTGCAGTGTAGGGTCTCTTCAGGACCTATGATCGTAGGGACACCTGAAGGGTAATGGACCGGCTCGTGTGGAGGGTGTGGCACCGTGCAAAGGATAAAAGGGATACTCACATGGGTCCCAGCCGGGAGCCCAAGTGTGAGGTGGGTGGTGAGCTGGCTATTACGTGAATGCGCACAATGTGAGGATCCACGTGTGTGGAAGATGGCACGATCAAAGCGCTGTCAAGACGGGTCGAGTTCCGATTCTGAGCGCATGTATGGAAGCAGGCTACTTCCTTCTGTCGTCAATCACGACGAGGCCATACTTTTTTCATATGTTTTCATATGGAGGGTGAGAATATTCTCACTTTGGTGTCTCTTATGGAGAATGAATCAACTGCAGCCTGTGGCAATCCTTCCAAGTAGCAGGACAGCGTGTGTCTGTCTGCTCAGGTGCCATCTTCCACACATGTGGATCCTCACATTGTGCGCATTCACGTAATAGCCAGCTCACCACCCACCTCACACTTGGGCTCCCGGCTGGGACCCATGTGAGTATCCCTTTTTTATCCTTTGCACGGTGCCACACCCTCCACACGAGCCGGTCCATTACCCTTCAGGTGTCCCTACGATCATAGGTCCTGAAGAGACCCTACACTGCACACAGGGTCGAAACGCCGTCGACAAGTTGCATAAATGAACCATTGTCCACCAGCACTGATCACTGTATCTAGCGCTGTATACTGTACATATATATGTAAATAGTCATTTATATTAAGCATTGGAAACCTTGTATATATTTCACATATATGTCACTAATGTTCTAGGTTCCGTTTTTCACTGGGACACCTTTCACTCAGAACCATATGTCCAAATGCACTATTGTGTAACAGTATTTCATTTCAAGATTATTTAAATATTTTTGATTCAAAAACAAATCAGAGGTGTATTTGCTTCCTTCTCTCTCCAATATCTCTATAACCCAATATATTGCCATTGTGCTCATATACATTGAGATTACTTCATTAAGTGATCCACAGGAGCCTTTGTCCTTTGATAATAAACACATCCAGTGGCACGCCACTTCAAAGAAATACATAAGAGCAATCTGGACGATTTAACATACTACCTAATTGACGCGGTACCAATAAATAGGCGGGGAGGGGACAAATAGGGAACTCTCAGGAAATTGGAGACCCGTTACATATTACATTTTGATTGTAAGTCTCCGGGGAGCTTGAATACAACGGAGGATATGTTTACCTGCCTCCATTGAATAAGAACATGATTGCCTTCCTTCAACAATCTTAGTCATCTTATGATCATAATATATAATTAATGGCAGCAAGTAGTCAGCCCAATTTTCCAAGTACCATTATCCCTTGAGCAAGATTTCCCATGTCTTCTTGTATAAGGAACTTTATCCTATTAACACTCATAGGAAAATTTTCCCATTTGGGGGCATTGTGATGCAATTTGGGAAGATTCACTGAAACCTAGAGCACATAATCTGAGACTCATATAGAGATAACACACTTCTAATGCTCAATTTTACAATAAGAAGCTGCCAATCCGACCTGAACCTTGTATATGGAGGTTTTTTATTCGATTCTAGCACATTTGCACTTTAAGAACTACATGGGTCATCACCACTTTACAGGATATGTTGCACCGATTAATACTGCACCAGCACTTTATTTGAAGACTCTAGACAGGTTTGAAATACATCAACAGGATGGTACGACGCACTTATTACAAGCACTGATAGAGGCAGGTCATGAGGGGCATGAGCGAGAGGGGTGCAATAATGCATTACGCAAGGATGTCAATAAGCTGCACCCTCTACATACATACACAAAAGCAAGGGAAACTATTTTGACGATATTTATTGTTTTTATAGTTTTTATTGCTTGAATATGTTTTTATGAGTGCCGATTTATTTATATATATACTTATATATGGATATTACTTGAACGAAATGAAATGACCAAAATCTAAAGTAAAATGTTGCTGACCTTCAATCATGGAATGTATGCTTCAGTAACATAATCATTTCTGTGGTATTTCTTCCATGTCTATGCTGAGTCACTGTTTATTCTTGCACACGTCACTTTAAAAGGGGAAAAGACTATGGCGGTGTTGTCATGTGATCAAGGTCCGGCTGAACCGAAATGCGTTATGGCCGACAAATAAAGAAGGAACTTTTGCACCAACTTTGTGGTCCGCGCCTGCTTTCAACTAGGACTGAGAGTTAAAACGAGGGAGAATTTGGATATATATATATATCTATATATATATATATTCACTGAAAAAAACCATAGGTTTCAGACACGTTATAGTTAGAAATTAGCATTTCAAAAACCTATGAAATTCACTGAAAAAACCATAGGTTTTAGGGACAGTTATAGTTAGTTGGACATTTCACTCGTACAAAACCATAGAAATTCCCCCGTTATAGTTAGTTCAGCTAACTATAACTCGCGCCCCGCAATGCACTGCTGATGACGTCACATATTACATCACTCATGACATGGTCAGTGACATCACTGATGACATCACTGATGACATCTCAAATGACATCACTGATGACATCATCCAGTGACTGTGTGTTTCTGTAAAGTTTAAATATGTTTAATATATATAGGGAAAGGCGTATTGAAGAATGAGTGGGTGTATAAGTGTCTGAATGGATGATTTAGTACGTGCGTGACTGACTCTACAAGTGAGTGATTAAACGTATCTTACTGAATGCATGGGTTAGTGACTAAACTGTGTGAATGTCTGTATCCGTCTGTTTGTTGGTGTGTAAGTGGATGCATGGATTTGCGAATAGCTACATGAGTGTCTATATGGGTTATTGATTGGTTCTGTATGGCTGCCTGAGTGTTTGTGTGGGTGGGGTGTGTGTGACTCTGTACATAGATGTGTGAGTGGGTGATTCACTGGGTGCATGATTTCAAGAGTGCATCTGTGATGGACTGCTTGGGTGGGTGAGTGTGTGTATGGGTGTGTTAGTGAGTGAATGTATATCTCAGTGGTACATGTGCGAGTAACTACATATGTAAAAGGCAGTATATATGTGTGTTAGAGTATTTAAATGGCTATAAGTTAGAGTGTGTGATTGTGAGAGTGGCTGTATGGATGCGTGTGTGCTTGTATCAGTTATTGTATAAGAGCGTAAGAATGTGCTAGTATTTGTATGAGTAAGTGAGCTGGTGTGTGTATAACTGTATAGGTGAGTAAATGGGTGTGTGATTAATTTTTTGCATGACTGACTAGGTGTGTGAGTACCTCTATGGACGAGTGGCGGTTTGTGAGTGTTTATATAGGTGTATGAGTGCATATGATAGTCCTGTACTGAGTGACTGTAAGTATGAGTGACTGTACGGGTGAGTGAGTAGATGTGTGTGTGTGTAGACCTAAGAATCAGTGAGTGGGTATGTAGTTATTGGTATTGGAGTGTGTATGGTTTTGAGAATGGCAGTCTGTAATTTAGAGTGGGTGTATCAAAAGTTATATTAGGGTGTGAGAAGATGCATGAAATTATCACATGGATGATGTCATCAGTGATGTCATCAGTGATGTCATTTGAGATGTCATCAGTGATGTCATCAGTGATGTCACTGACCATGTCATGAGTGATGTAATATGTGACGTCATCAGCAGTGCATTGCGGGGCGCGAGTTATAGTTAGCTGAACTAACTATAACGGGGAATTTCTATGGTTTTGTATGAGTGAAATGTCCAACTAACTATAACTGTCCCTAAAACCTATGGTTTTTTCAGTGAATTTCATAGGTTTTTGAAATGCTAATTTCTAACTATAACGTGTCTGAAACCTATGGTTTTTTCAGTGAATTTCAAAGGTTTTTTAAATGCTAATTTCTAACTATAACGTGCCTGAAACCTATGATTTTTTAAGTGAATTTCAAAGGTTTTTTAAATGCTAGTTTCTAACTATGCCTACAGAGGTAGGACATGTGAAGAAAGAGGAAAAAACGCACAGAAAGAAGCAAAAGAAATGCAGAAAGAAGCAACAGAAGTCCACAAAGACGAAGAAAAGTGCAGGAAGAAGCAAAAGATGTGCAGAAAGAACCAACACAGGAGCAGAAAGAGGCTTTTTGCAAAATCATCCTGTGCCCACAACTTTTTCAGACGGGTACTGGTGGTAACTGACTCTGACTAACCAGAGCCAGTGCTATGCTAAAAGACACTTAGAATACAGTGAAAACACCTACATACACTAGGGAACACTATGCGTTGGGGTACCCCTGTGATGAGCATGACCTCCTCTGTAAGTCCCTAGTACATAATAGGGCAGGGGGATTAAAACTACCTCTTAAAATGCGCTACAGGGCGCGTTTGCACAGTGGTGAAGGGAGGGGGGGCCTGAGGTGACATGTGTGCAAACGCGCCCGTGGCGCATTTTAAGTTGCAGGATTAAGTCCCTTGAATCCTGAGGGTCCCTGGGGCCCAACTAGCCCCCCAGGTACCTACAGTTAGGACCACAGAGCTGAGTTGCAGAGAGGCGTTCCGAGGCCACGCACCTTTTTCACCTCTCTGCAACGCAACTCTGTTGTGCTTACTGAAGGTACCTGGTGGGCTAGTTGGCCCCCAGGGTCCCTCAGGATTCAAGGGGAATTAATTCCCCAACTTAAAACGCACCACAGGGCGTGTTTGCGCACATGTCACCTCCCTTCACCACTGTGCAAACGCGCCCCGTGGCGTGTTTTAAGTTGGGGGATTAGGTCACCTTGAATCCTGAGGGTCCCTAGGGCCCAACTAGCCCACCAGGTACTTCCAGTAAGCACCACAGGCCTGCGTTGCAACGCCTGTAACAAATTGTGCAGTTGTGTTTAGGTAGTGAAGGGGTCGTGCTGGGGGTAGTGTTTTAGGGTTTAAGGTAGTGCAGTGGTGTTTGTGTAGTGTAGGGGGTCATGCTGGGGGTAGATTTAGGGTTTAGGGTAGTGCAGTGGTGTTTGGGTAGTGTAGGGAGTCGTGCTGGGGGGAGTGTTTTAGGGTTTAGGGTAGTGCAGTGGTGTTTGGGTAGTGTAGGGGGTCGAGCTGGGGGTAGTGGTTTAGGGTTTAGGGTAGTGCAGTGGTGTTTGGGTAGTGTAGGGGATACTGCTGGGGGTAGTGTTTTAGGGTTTATGGTAGTGCAATGGTGGGGGTACTGCTGGGGGTAGTGTTTTAGGGTTTAGGGTAGTGCAGTGGTGTTTGGGTAGTGTAGGGGGTACTGCTGGGGGTAGTGTTTTAGGGTTTAGGGTAGTGCAGTGGTGTTTGGGTTGTGTAGGGGTTCGTGCTGGGGTAGTTTTTTAGGGTAGTGCTGTGGTGTTTGTGTAGTGTAGGGGGTAGTGTTTTAGGGTTTAGGGTAGTGCAGTGGTGTTTGTGTAGTGTAGGGGGTCGTGCTGGGGGTAGTGTTTTAGGGTTTAGGGTAGTGCAGTGGTGTTTGTGTAGTGTAGGAGGTCGTGTTTTAGAGTTTAGGGTAGTGCAGTGGTCTTTGGGTAGTGTAGGGAGTCGTGCGGGGGGTAGTGTTTTAGGGTTTAGGATAGTGCAGTGGTCTTTGGGTAGTGTAGGGGGTCATGCGGGGGGTAGTGTTTTAGGGTTTAGGGTAGTGCATTGGTGTTTGGGTAGTGTAGGGGTCATGCGGGGGGTAGTGTTTTAGGGTTTAGGGCAGTGCAGTGGTGTTCGGGTAGTGTAGGGGGTCGTGCTGGGGGAGTGTTTTAGGGTTTAGGGCAGTGCAGTGGTGTTCGGGTAGTGTAGGGGGTCGTGCTGGGGGAGTGTTTGAGGGTTTAGGGCAGTGCAGTCGTGTTCGGGTAGTGTAGGGGGTCGTGCTGGGGGAGTATTTTAGGGTTTAGGGTAGTGCAGTGGTGTTCGGGTAGTGTAGGGGTCGTGCTGGGGGTGGTGTTTTAGGGTTTAGGGCAGTGCAGTGGTGTTCGGGCAGTGTAGGGGTCGTGCTGGGGGTGGTGTTTCAGGGTTTAGGGCAGTGGTGTTCGGGCAGTGTAGGGGGTCGTGCTGGGGGAGTGTTTTAGGGTTTAAGGCAGTGCAGTGGTGTTCGGGTAGTGTAGGGGGTCGTGCTGGGGGAGTGTTTTAGGGTTTAGGGCAGTGCAGTGGTGTTCGGGTAGTGTAGGGGGTCGTGCTGGGGGAGTGTTTGAGGGTTTAGGGCAGTGCAGTCGTGTTCGGGTAGTGTAGGGGGTCGTGCTGGGGGAGTATTTTAGGGTTTAGGGTAGTGCAGTGGTGTTCGGGTAGTGTAGGGGGTCGTGCTGGGGGTGGTGTTTTAGGGTTTAGGGCAGTGCAGTGGTGTTCGGGCAGTGTAGGGGGTCGTGCTGGGGGTGGTGTTTTAGGGTTTAGGGCAGTGGTGTTCGGGCAGTGTAGGGGGTCGTGCTGGGGGTGGTGTTTCAGGGTTTAGGGCAGTGCAGTGGTGTTCGGGCAGTGTAGGGAGTCGTGCAGGGGGTGGTGTTTCAGGGTTTAGGGCAGTGCAGTGGTGTTCGGGCAGTGTAGGGGGTCGTGCAGGGGGTGGTGTTTCAGGGTTTAGGACAGTGGTGTTCGGGCAGTGTAGGGGTCGTGCTGGGGCTGGTGTTTCAGGGTTTAGGGCAGTGCAGTGGTGTTCGGGCAGTGTAGGGGGTGGTGCTGGGGCTGGGGCTGGTGTTTCAGGGTTTAGGGCAGTGCAGTGGTGTTCGGGCAGTGTAGGGGGTCGTGCTGGGGGTGGGTGCAGTGCAGTGGTGTTCGGGCAGTGTAGGGGGTCGTGCTGGGGCTAGTGTTTCAGGGTTTAGGGCAGAGCAATGGTGTTCAGGCAGTGTAGGGGTTGTGCTGGAGGTGGTGTTTCAGGGTTTAGGGCAGTGCAGTGGTGTTCGGGCAGTGTAGGGGTCTTGCTGGGGGTGGTGTTTCAGGGTTTAGGGCAGTGGTGTTCAGGCAGTGTAGGGGGTCTTGCTGGGGGTGATGTTTCAGGGTTTAGGGCAGTGAGGTGTTCGGGCAGTGTAGGGGGTCTTGCTGGGGGTAGTGTTTCAGGGTTTAGGGCAGTGCAGTGGTGTTCAGGCAGTGTAGGGGGTGGTGCTGGGGCTGGTGTTTCAGGGTTTAGGGCAGTGCAGTGGTGTTCGGGCAGTGTAGGGGGTCGTGCTGGGGGTGGGTGCAGTGCAGTGGTGTTCGGGCAGTGTAGGGGGTCGTGCTGGGGCTAGTGTTTCAGGGTTTAGGGCAGAGCAATGGTGTTCAGGCAGTGTAGGGGGTTGTGCTGGAGGTGGTGTTTCAGGGTTTAGGGCAGTGCAGTGGTGTTCGGGCAGTGTAGGGGGTCTTGCTGGGGGTGGTGTTTCAGGGTTTAGGGCAGTGGTGTTCAGGCAGTGTAGGGGGTCTTGCTGGGGGTGATGTTTCAGGGTTTAGGGCAGTGCAGTGGTGTTCGGGCAGTGTAGGGGGTCTTGCTGGGGGTAGTGTTTCAGGGTTTAGGGCAGTGCAGTGGTGTTCAGGCAGTGTAGGGGGTCGTGCTGGGGTGGTGTTTCAGGGTTTAGGGCAGTGCAGTGGTGTTCGGGCAGTGTAGGGGGTCATGCTGGGGGTGGTGTTTCAGGCTTTAGGGCAGTGCAGTGGTGTTCCGGCAGTGTAGGGGTCATGCAGGGGGTGGTGTTTCAGGGTTTAGGGCAGTGCAGTGGTGTTCGGGCAGTGTAGGGGGTCGTGCTGGGGGTGGTGTTTCAGGGTTTAGGGCAGTGCAGTGGTGTTCGGGCAGTGTAGGGTGTCATGCTGGGGGGTGGTATTTCAGGGTTTAGGGCAGTGCAGTGGTGTTCGGGCAGTGTAGGGGGTCGTGCAGGGGGTGGTGTTTTAGGGTTTAGGGCAGTGCAGTGGTGTTTGGGCAGTGTAGGGGGTCGTGCAGGGGGTGGTGTTTCAGGGTTTAGGGCAATGCAGTGGTGTTCGGGCAGTGTAGGGGGTTCTGCAGGGGGTGGTGTTTTAGGGTTTAGGGCAATGCAGTGGGGTTCGGGCAGTGTAGGTGGTCTTGCTGGGGGTGGTGTTTCAGGGTTTAGTGCAGTGGTGTTCGGGCAGTGTAGGGGGTCTTGTTAGGGGTGGTGTTTCAGGGTTTAGGGCAGTGCAGTGGTGTTCGGGCAGTGTAGGGGGTCTTGATGGGGCTGGTGTTTCAGGGTTTAGGGCAGTGCAGTGGTGTTCGGGCACTGTAGGGGGTCTTGCTGGGGCTGGTGTTTCAGGGTTTAGGGTAGTGCAGTGGTGTTCGGGCAGTGTAGGGGGTCGTGCTGGGGCTGGTGTTTCAGAGTCTAGGGCAGTGCAGTGGTTTTCGGGCAGTGTAGGCGGTCGTGCTGGGGCTGGTGTTTCAGGGTTTAGGGCAGTGCAGTGGTTTTCGGGCAGTGTAGGCGGTCGTGCTGGGGCTGGTGTTTCAGGGTTTAGGGCAGTGCAGTGGTGTTCGGGCAGTGTAGGGGGTCTTGATGGGGCTGGTGTTTCAGGGTTTAGGGCAGTGCAGTGGTGTTCGGGCACTGTAGGGGGTCTTGCTGGGGCTGGTGTTTCAGGGTTTAGGGTAGTGCAGTGGTGTTCGGGCAGTGTAGGGGGTCGTGCTGGGGCTGGTGTTTCAGAGTCTAGGGCAGTGCAGTGGTGTTCGGGCAGTGTACGGGGTCGTGCTGGGGCTGGTGTTTCAGGGTTTAGGGCAGTGCAGTGGTGTTCGGGCAGTGTAGGGGGTCGTGCTGGGGCTGGTGTTTCAGGGTTTAGGGCAGTGCAGTGGTGTTCGGGCAGTGTAGGGGGTCGTGCTGGGGATGGTGTTTCAGGGTTTTGGGCAGAGCAGTGGTGTTTGGGCAGTGTAGGGGGTCGTGCTGGGGGTGGTGTTTCAGGGTTTAGGGCAGTGCAGTGGTGTTCGGGCAGTGTAGGGGGTCTTGCTGGGGGTGGTCTTTCAGGGTTTAGGGCAGTGGTGTTCAGGCAGTGTAGGGGGTCTTGCTGGGGTGATGTTTCAGGGTTTAGGGCAGTGCAGTGGTGTTCGGGCAGTGTAGGGGGTCTTGCTGGGGGTAGTGTTTCAGAGTTTAGGGCAGTGCAGTGGTGTTCGTGCAGTGTAGGGGGTCTTGCTGGGGATGGTGTTTCACGGTTTAGGGCAGTGCAGTAGTGTTCGGGCAGTGTAGGGGGTCGTGCAGGGGGTGGTGTTTCAGGGTTTAGGGCAGTGCAGTGGTGTTCGGGCAGTGTAGGGGGTCGTGCTGGGGGTGGTGTTTCAGGGTTTAGGGCAGTGCAGTGGTGTTCGGGCAGTGTAGGGGGTCGTGCTGGGGCTGGTGTTTCAGGGTTTAGGGCAGTGCAGTGGTGTTTGGGCAGTGTAGGGGGTCGTGCTGGGGCTGGTGTTTCAGGGTTTAGGGCAGTGCAGTGGTGTTCGGGCAGTGTAGGCGGTCGTGCTGGGGCTGGTGTTTCAGGGTTTAGGGCATTGCAGTGGTGTTTGGGCAGTGTAGGGGGTCGTGCTGGGGCTGGTGTTTCAGGGTTTAGGGCAGGGCAGTGGAGCTCGGGCAGTGTAGGGGGTCGTGATGGGGGTGGTGTTTCAGGGTTTAGGGTAGTGGAGTGGTGTTCGGGCAGTGTAGGGGGTCGTGCTGGGGCTGGTGTTTCAGGGTTTAGGGCAGTGCAGTGGTGTTCGGGCAGTGTAGGGGGTCGTGCTGGGGCTGGTGTTTCAGGGTTTTGGGCAGAGCAGTGGTGTTCGGGCAGTGTAGGGGGTCGTGCTGGGGGTGGTGTTTCAGGGTTTAGGGCAGTGCAGTGGTGTTCGGGCAGTGTAGGGGGTCGTGCTGGGGTGGTGTTTCAGGGTTTAGGGCAGTGGTGTTCGGGCAGTGTAGGGGGTCTTGCTGGGGGTGATGTTTCAGGGTTTAGGGCAGTGCAGTGGTGTTTGGGCAGTGTAGGGGGTCTTGCTGGGGGTAGTGTTTCAGGGTTTAGGGCAGTGCAGTGGTGTTCCGGCAGTGTGGGGGGTCGTGAAGGGGGTGGTGTTTAAGGGTTTAGGGCAGTGCAGTGGTGTTTGGGCAGTGTAGGGGGTCGTGCTGGGGGTGGTGTTTCAGGGTTTAGGGCAGTGCAGTGGTGTTCGGGCAGTGTAGGGGGTTGTGCAGGGGCTGGTGTTTCAGGGTTTAGGGCAGTGCAGTGGTGTTTGGGCAGTGTAGGGGGTCGTGCTGGGGGTAGTGTTTTAGGGTTTAGGGTAGTGCAGTGGTGCTTGTGTAGTGTAGGGGGTTGTGCTGGGGGTAGTGTTTTAGGGTTTAGGGTAGTGCAGTGGTGTTTGTGTAGTGTAGTGGGTCATGTTTTAGGGTAGTGCAGTGGTGTTTGGGTAGTGTAGGAGGTCGTGCTGGGGGTAGTGTTTTAGGATTTAGGTTAGTGCAGTGGTGTTTGGGTAGTGTAGGGGGTCGTGCTGGGGTAGTGTTTTAGGGTTTAGGGTAGTGCAGTTGTGTTTGTGTAGTGTAGGGGGTCATGCTGGGGGTAGTGTTTTAGGGTTTAGGATAGTGCAGTGGTGCTTGTGTAGTGTAGGGGTCGTGCTGGGGGTAGTGTTTTAGGGTTTAGGGTAGTGCAGTGGTGTTTTTGTAGTGTAGGGGGTCATGTTTTAAGATGCAACGCTCCAATACCAGTCTGCACTACATAAAAATGCAAAAAATAAAAATAAAGTGTTTTGCACACTTTTGTCATTGGGCTATATGTGGGCTACATCTGGGTAATATTTGTGCTACATTTGGGCTCTTTTTTCTCTGGTGGATATCTTGGAAGACTTCTTTGTTATGAAGTTTCCTAATTTCCTCATTTACTGCAGTCTCCTCAGTAGGAAATGCTTTCAGTTTTTTACTTTGATTCCATCAAGAAGGCATTCAGATGTGTCTCACATGTGCCATAAATTCAGAATGTTAGCTCTCTAGTTGCTCATTAGATCACTGTAGTAAAGCTACTGCTCACCAGGGAGTTAACTGGAAGTCTGCTGCTGGTATTGAAAGTGATTGTTTCAGTCTGCATGTCAGAATTTTCTAATGGAATAGAAGAGGATTTGAGATCTCACTTAAAACATGCCCTAATTTTTCTTTCTGCAGCACTAACCATAATTTCTATTTAAAAAAGAACCCCTCATTTTGTTCCTTTTTAAATTAAATGTTTTAAGTGTTACCGGTTTATTCCAATCAAGATGGCTTCAGGTGTGCCATACTTTTGTCATAAGTAAGGCTGTTAGCGCTCTAGTTGTTCTTTAGAACACTCTGGGAAGCTGCAGTAGAACACAAAGGCATCAACTGGCAGGCTGATCCTGTTGAAATATAACAGGAAGATATTTGAGATCACACTTGAAACATGTCCTAATTTTTCTTTCTACAGCACTAACCATAATTTCTATGACAAAATGAACCCCATCATTCTGTTCCTTTTTAAATTAAATGTTTTAAGTGTTACCAGTTTATTCCAATCAAGATGTCTTCAGGTGTGCCATACTTCTGTCATAAGTAAGGCTGTTAGCACTCTAGTTGTTCTTTAGAACACTCTGGGAAGCTGCAGTAGAACACAAAGGAATCAACTGACAGTCTCTGCCCTTGTTGGATGTACATGTTTTACTGAGAATGTCAGACTTCATTCTCACATGACTGAGAAAGATAATGTGAATTTACAGAAAATATGCTCTCATTTTAGCTTCTGGAGCACCTTCCAAAACTCTATGGGACAAGCATGTGAAAATAGTTTTCTCTCAAACATGATTCATGATATCCCAGCAGAAGGTTTTTCACAGGGTAAAATCACCTTAGAACACACCACAATTCCTGAAATTAGTAAGGTACCATCAACAAATGAATTCTAATGCAACTAAAGTCTGTTATCACCCTTTATAGTTCTCCTTTTGGTAACCCTCAAAATCTTTGATTCACTACAATGCATTTCAATGGGGTACTATCATGTATATTGGTCCCAAGATGGCTGCCAGCAATTCCAGGATGAAGTGCTGACAGCCAATCAGATCTCACAATGACATGTGTGGTTAGGCTCCGCCCAGATATATATGTGATTTTACTTTTGATTTTCTCAGGAACTACTGAACGGATTTACACCATTTAACCAAAAGGCACGACTCTGAACCAAGGGCTACCTTTTGCAAATTTGGTGTAATTCCGTTCAGCAGTTCGGGCTGTAGTTGCGACTAAAGGTTCCTATGGAAAATTGCATGGGGAAAACACTTTTGGGACCCCCTTTTTCTCGGCCCCGCTTGCCGAATCACCCCGAAACTTTCAGGATAGGAGCAGACCGGAGCGCCCCACGAGTTTTGAAAATTTCGCGAAGATTCGTCAACCGGCGCCAAAGTTATTGGAAATAGAATGTTGTGAATTTCCTATGGAAAATAGGTCCTAACTATAACTATCTACTGGCGACCGCCAGTAGATAATAGATATATATATAGATATATAAATGTCGACAGGCCCAATGTATTGCAATAGCCTCATGCTCAATTTGTGAGTAAAGTTGTTCAGTTTCACCTACTGGCGTAGGCCACTTGGGTACAGCTATTGTCCTTTTGTTGTTACATCAGTACAGCTCCAAGGCCATGGGGGCTCGCATACACAGCCATGTTGGTGGCTTTCCTGGGATTGAAATAGGACATGGTGGTACCTGCTGATAAAGCTTCTTTGGTCCGCTGGAAAGCTGTCTCTTGTTTGGGTCACCATTACCACAGTGTGGTTGTTTTAGTCAGTTCCTGAAGGGGTCACGTAAGACTGGTGAGATCCGGGATGAATCTCCCACAGAAATTCACCATGCAAAGAAAATGTCTCACCTCCGAGATGTTGCGGGGTGCATGAGCTTCTTGCACATTGTGCACCTTCTCAGGATCTGTGGCGACTCCTTGCCCAGGAAGGTGTAACCAAAGAAACTGATTTTCTATTTTAAAAACTCACATTTTTCTCAGTGTAGGGTGAGCCCTGTGTCCTTAATCCTCTACAACGCTCCACAAAGGTGGTCATGTTGTTCCTTCAATGACTTGGATGCCACTGAGCAGCTTCCGTATGGTATTTTGAAACACTTCTGCCAAACTGGAGATACCGAAACTGAGGCAGTGGTATCGGTGTAACCCCACATGCGTGGAGAAGGTGGTGATATACCAGGAGTCGGTTGAAGCGGTAGCTGATGATACCCAGACCTGATATCCACCTTCGAGAACCATTTAGCACCGCTCAATTCACCCAGTGTGTCATCTATCGTGGGGGTCATGTGCCTCTCCCGCTTGACAGCAATGTTGGGAAGCCTCATGTCCGTTCATATGCGAACTTGCCCTGCTTGTTTAGGCTTCTTGGCGACCACAATCAGAGAGACCCATGAAGTGGGTCCAGTGACATTTTCAATGATGCCGGCCCTTTCGAGCTTCTCTAGCTCCTTTCCACTTTCGGTCTCTGGTGGAATGCAATGCGGCGATGTTGTAGGGCTACTGGTTAAATAGCTGTGTCTAAATGGAGCTTGACTTCTTTGTTCTTTAGGCAGTCAATTCCAGTGAAGATGGTGTGGAACTCTTCTAGTATTGTCGAAAGCTCCTCTTCCTGTACTTCCAGCGCAAAAGAGATCAGCCCCAATGCCTCAGCGGTTGCACCGCTCACCAGCACACCATGTCCCTCCTCTGCTACATAAACTGTCATGTCCATGGTGGGACACTGTGGACCTGAAACAACCCATGAGGGGAATCAGTGATTTCTGACCATAGGCAAAAACTTTAATTGTGTTTTTTCTAGCGTGGGACTTTGGTCCATGGCTCTATATGTGGTCGCTGACATAAGCTCGATGGACGCCCCTGTGTCGATGATTGAGGTGACTTGTTGGTTACCTATGGGGATTTGACACCGCGGGAGATGACGGCAGGTGGCAGGGGGTGGTCCTACCACAAAGACATAGTGGACTGAGTACTCTTCGATATCGTCATCCATGTCCTCTTTGTTCTCTGGCTCACTCTACACCACATGAGCCATTTCTTTCTTGACCTTAGACGATCTGCACACTTTTGCAAAGTGGTTATACTTTCCACACACAGAACATCGTTTGCCTTTGGCTGGACAGTCACTCATCTTATGCGGGGATCCTCCGCAGTATCCGCATTCTTTTCTCTTCTCCTGGAGGTGCTTTGGAGTCATTGGTGCTGGGCGTGTCTTAGTTGACCTGCTCAGTTTTGATAGGTCAGTTGAGGGCTGCTTCCATGTGTGAGGCTCAAGATCTCGCCAACTCTTTGGATCGCCCTATCGTCAGAATGTCTTGCAGAGACTTCCCTGACTCGTGGAGAATTGTTTCTCGTAACATTGCGGAGTAACACCCTGAATAATCGGGGCACAAATATCTTTCTGCTCATCCTGCAACCCACACGTCCTTGCACGTTCTTTCAATCGTCCATGGAAAGTGTCTAGAAACTTAAGACAAAACGTTCATAATCTCTCTTGGCTCAAAATGAGCATTGAGTGCATTCAGAAGAGTATTGTATGTTTTCGGCGTTGCTTCTATCGTTTTATAGATTCTGTAAATGTCTTTCCCTCCCAGGTGCAACAGCAAGGCACGTCTCCTGTCTCAAGATATGCCAGCCCTTCAAATAGAACTGTAGCCTCTCTGTCCAGTCCTTCCACTTGGGCGCAAGTGTTGATGGCGCACCATCCACTACAAATGGTTTAATGGCCGGGATTGCGGCCATGGTGAACCACGGCAGAGTCTCACCCTTCCTAGATACCTCACTGCGCGAACACTGCCCCAAATCTGTGGTGTTTGGAACAGCCACCAGGCAGAGGAAAAGGAGTACGTGAGCAGGCAGGCAGTCCCCTGTGAAGAAAGGTAGAATATGCATCTAATAGTCCTTGAGCGTAGGAGTCCACGTAGGCAGTGGAAGGACTAAGCCTCTGCAGCTTGGGGCCACTGGATTTGGATTCTCTTCCGGCCAGCACATACAGTAAGAAGGCTAGACAGACCCCCCACACAGCTCTCATTGGCCACCAGGGAGATCACCTAGGCCAAACGTGTCAGTGCTCTCACATGCATCGGGACACTCAGCAGTGCCTGCGGCGAGCCATGCAACTTTGACGGCGGGAGAATGATCGGGAAACAAAGCAGGGTGGCAGTCAGAGCACCGCGGCCACACACAGCCCTCGCTCAACGTCACAGAGAGGGGCCACAGGGACGAAGCTACATGTGGGGTGGTGCAGCAGCGAGGCAGGAACTCTTGCGGGCCCATGGCGGAGAAAGCGGATAACACTGCAGGTTTGTGGGCAGGCCTTGGTCAGGCAGCGCGCTCTTCCCCCAATAGCACGTCAGCTGCTATGGCGACGAGCCTCGAGTCACATGCGGGTAGGCAGGCAGCGCGGTTGGATGCACCCGGCAGCATGCCAATGCGTCATCCCTTTCCTTGTGGTGTACGGGTGGGCAGCTGGGTCGGTGGCCCCCCTCATCGCCAGTGTAGTGTCAGACCCCTGTGCTTTGCAGGGCTTTCACTATATGGGCCTGTGGCAGCTGTCATGACTGGGCCTAGAAATAAACAGTGAGATCACACACAAGGTTTCTAGTTCAGGGAATGCTATGTGACTGACTCCTCAGCCCTGCCCTCGTTTATTTATACCGTCCCCCTAAGTCAAGCGGGACCCTTCCAAACTCGTCCCGCACACGGGTGCATTCTCTTTAACAACTCCACCAACATGGTGAGGTGGTACATCACAGGACTTCTCCATTTTCTACATTAATTATAACACCAGTCAATCTGTGTCTTTCTCTTCCTGCTTTAGGACAACATTCTTCTACATGGTGTTATGGGATAGCCCCTACCCCTCCAGGGAAGATAGCCAGAGTTTCTGCCTCTGATCCCAGCCTTCCTCTGATCAGGTGTACAGAGCTCTTTCAAGTAAAAGGTTGAACACTGATTAAGCTGCTATGTTAATTTATTCATCTGTATTGTACACTGTAAGGCTCAGAATTGCCAGGCAGTGCACTGTTTTTGTGAGACAGCACTCAATGACGTTTTACTGTGTATTCCCTCTCACATCTAGTGGGACATGGTGAGAACAGGATGAAAAGAGGAGCCGTGGCTTTCCGTGGACCATCGTATTAGCTATAACAATTGATTAAGAGGCCTGACTATGCTGGAGTTTTCTTTATTTGCAGTTCAGCACCTCATAGTGCAAATTCTTTGGCCTGTGATCAATGCCCACCCGAAATGTGATTGAGCCTGCTCAGAAGGACCCTTTGTTGAGTTTGTCTGGTCACTGCTGACAATGAGAGTTGTAGTTGAAGAAGGGTTGAGGATTTCTGCTGACCTACTTATTGGCAACAAGTGTTTTAAAAAGCTGACTCTACTGGAGCAGCACTATGTGAAGTGCTCAAAGTGCAAAGGGCCAGAGCCATGTTTGTTTTTTTTTTTTTTTCCCCCTAACATTTGTCCCTTTTTAGTTTGTGTCTGAGAATTTTCTTTTTTTAAAGCAGATTTCAATGTTCTGGGGCATGCTGATGCATCTTTACATACCCACGAGGTCGCACAGTGGGTGTGATGTATTAACTGGCGCACACAAATATGGCTGTAGTAATGATACTACAGTTTGAAATCAGTTAGTGAAACCACCCTTTTTTCTGCAGCTCAGTTGCACAAAAATAAATCGATGGTCAGCTATCTCTGAAAGAAGTTAACATCTCCCCCACAGACCCTCTTTAATACATAGCGAATAGAAGGTGTTTCTTGGCCATATTTCTTCTACCCATCAGCCTCATGACAAACTCCATGTTAATTGAGGGAACAGTAGCGATAGAGCAAGCATTCTGTACAACAGGGTTCGGCAGTCCTACCCTCATTTCGCACACGTGTTCCACTAGGTCGTACCCCTGCTATCTCCGGAACAGCTCCCAACTACTACTTAAAGTGCTTTCGGAGTTTAATGGCTATAAACGTTCAGTTGGATAAACTACATCTAATATAATTTTAGCAAAGGAAGATGTATTTCGTGCTATGAAATGCAGATTAGGGCCACTGCTAAGCACATAAACATTGGTAAAACCAATAGGTCTGGCGTTGGCTCTCAGCCTTTGGGCTTTGTCAATGCTTCTTTTATTATAGTTTTTGCAAAACTTTGTTGTTTGGGGAGCAATCGGGCACTCACCTTTAAAAAAACATTGACTAACTTTAACTTTTTTTTTGTCTCAAAAAGCATTCAACAGTGTGTTGGTAATGGTGGGGCTTATCAGGCTAATAACTGGTTTTTTTTTTTGGTTTTTTTAAATTTTGGTTGCCAAACTGTCAAAAATATTTGTGAGATTTTGGTGGGTAGCAAGAATTTAGCATTGTGATCTGAATGATCAGGAATGGGTTAAAAGTTTAATTCTGTTTTCTGTTTGGTGCAACATGTATTTGAAAATATGTGTACTCACTACTCTTGGGGAAATGTATATATATATATATATATATATATATATATATATATATATATATATATATATATATATTCACTGAAAAAACCATAGGTTTTAGGGACAGTTATAGTTAGTTGGACATTGCACTCGTACAAAACCCGTGAAATTCCCCGTTATAGTTAGTTCAGCTAACTATAACTCGCGCCTCGCAATGCACTGCTGATGACGTCACATATTACATCACTCATGACATGGTCAGTGACATCACTGATGACATCACTGATGACATCTCAAATGACATCACTGATGACATCATCCACGTGATAATCTGAGGCACCTCCTCACACACTAATATAACCTTTGATACATCCACTCTAAATTATAGACTGCCATTCGCAAAACCATAGACACTCCAACACCAATAACTACATACCCACTCACTGATTCTTAGGTCTACACACACATCCACTCACTCACCCGTACAGTCACTCATACTTACGGTCACTCAGTACAGGACTATCAAATGCACTCATACTCCTATATAGACACTCAAACACCGCCACTCATCCATAGAGGTACTCACACACCTAGTCAGTCATGCAAATAATTAAACACACTGCCATTTACTCACCTATACAGTTATACACACACCAGCTCACTTACTCATACAAATACTAGCACATTCTTACGCTCTTATACAATCACTGATACAAGCACACACTCATCCATACAGTCACTCTCACAATCACACACTCTCGCTTATAGCTATTTATATACTCCAACACACATATATACTGCCTTTCACATATGTAGTTACTCACACATGTACCACTTGGACATACATTCACTCACTAACACACTCTTACACACACTTACCCACCCATACAGTCTATCACAGATGCACTCTGAGTGTCTATATGAGTTATTGATTGGTTGTCTTAGTATCTGTATGGGTGCATGAGTGTTTGTGTGGGTGGGGTGTGTGCGACTCTGTGCATAGATGTTTGAGTGGGTGATTCACTGGGTGGATGGTTTCAAGAGTGCATCTGTGATAGACTGTATGGGTGGGTAAGTGTGTGTAAGAGTGTGTTAGTGAGTGAATGTATGTCCCAGTGGTACATGTGTGAGTAACCACATATGTGAAAGGCAGTATATATGTGTGTTGGAGTATATAAATAGCTATAAGCGAGAGTGTGTGATTGTGAGAGTGACTGTATGGATGAGTGTGTGCTTGTATCAGTGATTGTATAAGAGCGTAAGAGTGTGCTAGTATTTGTATGAGTAAGTGAGCTGGTGTGTGTATAACTGTATAGGTGAGTAAATGGCAATGTGTTTAATTATTTGCATGACTGACTAGGTGTGTGAGTACCTCTATGGATGAGTGGCGGTGTTTGAGTGTCTATATAGGAGTATGAGTGCATATGATAGTCCTGTACTGAGTGACCGTAAGTATGAGTGACTGTACGGGTGAGTGAGTGGATGTGTGTGTAGACCTAAGAATCAGTGAGTGGGTATTTAGTTATTGGTGTTGTAGTGTCTATGGTTTTGCGAATGGCAGTCTGTAATTTAGAGTGGGTGTATCAAAGGTTATATTAGGGTGTGAGGAGGTGCATCAGATTATCATGTGGATGATGTCATCAGTGATGTCATCAGTGATGTCATTTGAGATGTCATCAGTGATGTCATCAGTGATGTCACTGACCATGTCATGAGTGATGTAATATGTGACGTCATCAGCAGTGCATTGCGGGGGCGCGAGTTATAGTTAGCTGAACTAACTATAATGTGGGAATTTCACGGGTTTTGTACGAGTGCAATGTCCAACTAACTATAACTGTCCCTAAAACCTATGGTTTTTTCAGTGAATTTGTAAGGTTTTTTAAATGCTAATTTCTAACTATAACGTGCCTGAAACCTATGGTTTTTTCAGTGAATTTGTAAGGTTTTTTAAATGCTAATTTCTAACTATAACGTGCCTGAAACCTATGGTTTTTTCAGTGAATTTCAAAGGTTTTTTAAATGCTAATTCCTAACTATAACATGTCTGAAACCTATGGTTTTTTTCAGTGAATTTCAAAGGTTTTGTAAATGACAATTTTTAAATGTATTAATTGTTATATTTATTTTTTTTGATACTGATTTACTACATTTTTTTAAACTATTTATTTTTACATATTTTATTTTTTAAATTACATTGTAATTACATTATACATTACATTACAAAATATACTTTCTCAGAATGAATTACTTTAGTTTAAATACTTTGCAAATAGGCAATAGACTTTTAAGTACAGTAGTTACAGTTGTTGCAATGGGCAACACAATTTCAAACACAATGCAACATTGAGCTCAATGTGAATTTCTAGTTAAATGCAATTAGTTACTTTATGGATTACTTTTCTAACCACAGGACTGGATCCTAGATTCAGTCCTGGGACATCTCCTGTAAACAGTTGAGTAAAAGCGTTTTGGTTACAGTAGTGATTTTTAAGGAATATTATTGTATTTTAAAAGTTGACAGAAACTTTTTCACATTGATTCACCAATGTTATCCTATGGGAGGAAATTCACATAGCAGGTAAGTAGTGTTATCGTTTCTTTTTCTTACTCAGTGGTGGATCCTGGATCCAGCACTGGTGCATCTCCTGTAAACAGTTGAAAGAATGCGTTTAAGTCATACAGGCGATTTTTAAGGAATATTTGTAGTTTGTGAAAATCGACACTTTGAAACTTTTGTGCTGAAAACCAGACAATGGATTCCTATGGAAGGAAATACAAGTTACTGGTAAGTACGGTTAGAATTACTTTTCAGGGTCAGTGCTGGGCTAAAAGATGCAGCACTGGGTTCTCTCCTGATAACAGGTGAGTAAATCGGAATTCGTAGTTCGGCTGATTTTAGAGGAATATTATAAAGTTCCAAAACTCCACACTTAGAAGAATTTCCAAGTGAAACCAGTCAATGTTAGCCTATGGAAGGAAATTCAAGTTACTGGTAAATACGGTTAGAATTACTTTTCAGGATCTGTACTGGGCTCAAAGATGCAGCACTGAGGTCTCTCCTGATAACAGGTGAGTAAATTGGAATTCGTAGTTCAGCTGATTTTAGAGGAATATTATAAAGTTCCAAAACTCCACACAGAAGAATTTCCAAGTGAAACCAGTCAATGTTAGCCTATGGAAGGAAATTCAAGTTACTGGTAAGTACGGTTAGAATTACTTATCAGGATCTGTACAGGGCTCAAAGATGCAGCACTGAGGTCTCTCCTGATAACAGGTGAGTAAATTGGAATTCGTAGTTCAGCTGATTTTAGAGGAATATTTGTATGTTTCAAAAATCGACACAAACTTTTTCAGCAAAAAGCAGGCAATGATATCCTATGGAAGGAAATTCAAGTTACTGGTAAGTACGGTTAAAATTACTTTTCAGGATCAGTACTGGGCTCAAAGATGCAGCACTGAGGTCTCTCCTGATAACAGGTGAGTAAATCGGAATTCGTAGTTCGGCTGATTTTAGAGGAATATTATAAAGTTCCAAAATTCCACACTTAGAAGAATTTCCAAGTGAAACCAGTCAATGTTAGCCTATGGAAGGAAATTCAAGTTACTGGTAAGTACGGTTAAAATTACTTTTCAGGATCAGTACTGGGCTCAAAGATGCAGCACTGAGGTCTCTCCGGATAACAGGTGAGTAAATCGGAATTCGTAGTTCTGCTGATTTTAGAGGAATATTTGTATGTTTCAGAAATCGACACTTAGAAACCTTTTCAGCAAAAAGCAGGCAATGATATCCTATGGAAGGAAATTCAAGGTACTGGTAAGTACGGTTAAAATTACTTTTCAGGATCAGTACTGGGCTCAAAGATGCAGCACTGTGGTCTCTCCTGATAACAGGTGAGTAAATCGGAATTCGTAGTTCGGCTGATTTTAGAGGAATATTATAAAGTACCAAAACTCCACACTTAGAAGAATTTCCAAGTGAAACCAGTCAATGTTAGCTTATGGAAGGAAATTCAAGTTACTGGTAAGTACGGTTAAAATTACTTTTCAGGATCAGTACTGGGCTCAAAGATGCAGCACTGAGGTCTCTCCTGATAACAGGTGAGTAAATCGGAATTCGTAGTTCAGCTGATTTTAGAGGAATATTTGCACAATGGTGAAGGAAGGGGGTGGGGCCTGAGGTGACATGTCTGCAAACACGCCCTGTGGCGCGTTTAAGTTGAAGAATTAATTCCTCCTCAACTCCGAGGGTCCCTGGGGCCCAACTAGCCCACCAGGAACCTCCAATATGCGCCAGGGGCTGCGTTGCAGAGAGGTGTTCTGAGGCCACGCCCTTTTACACCTCTCTGCAACACAGCTCTGTGGCGCTTTCTGGACGTACTTTGGTGGGCTAGTTGGCCCCCAGGGACCCTCAGGATTGAAGAGGATTTAATTCCCCATCTTAAAACGCGCCACGGGGCCTGTTTGCACACATGTCACCTCAAGCCCCGCCCCTCCCTTCACCACTGGGCAAACGCGCCCCGTGGCGCGTTTTAAGTTGGGGGATTAACTCCCCTTGAATCCTAAGGGTCCCTGGGGTGCAACTAGCCCACCAGCTACCTCCATTAAGCGCCACAGAGCTGCCTTGCAGAGAGGTGTAAAAAGGGGCGTGGCCTCAGAACACCTCTCTGCAACGCATCCCCCTGGCGCATACTGGAGGTTCCTGGTGGGCTAGTTGGCCCCCAGGGACCCCCAGTATTCAAGGGGAATTCGTTACCCCTTTGCAAACGTGCCAGGGGGCGCGTTTGCAGAGTGCTGCCAAGAAGGGGGCGTGGCCTCCGGCGCGATGCCGGATTTTTTTTTTTTTTAAAAGGGGGCTGTGTGGCCCCCTTCTTTAATTATTTTGGGCCCTGGGGACCCCATCCCCCAGGGCCTGACCCCCTTTTAAAAAAATTTTAAGTAACGGGAAGGGGACCGCGTGGGCCCCCCTCCCGTGGCCAATTTTGGCCCGGGGACCCCATCCCCCGGGTCATTGCCACTTTTTGTTGTTGTTAATTTTCATGGAGGGGGGCTGCGTTGCCCCCCTCCTCAGGCCTCCTTAGGCCCCGGGGACCCCATCCCCGGGGCCGGCCTTTTTTTTTCCTAATTTGGGGAGGGGGCCGCGTGGCCCCCTCCCGGGCCACTACTTGCCCCGGGGACCCCATCCCCCGGGGCTGGCCCTATCCTTTGGGGGTCCGTGGGGGACCCCAACTCCCCACGGACCATGCCGGCTCCCCGCCTCCTGCGGGAGCCGGCATTGCTTTTCCACATGGGGAGCTGCTAACATGCAGCTCCCCGTGTGGAAAGCAATCTGCTTTGGTTTTTGGAAGAGAGAGCAGGTTTCCTGCTCTCTGTTCCAAAACCAAAGCAGTTTGCTATGACAAGACGGGAGCCGCGAGGCTCCCGTCCTGTCATAGCAAACTACAGTGTCCCGGGGTAGGCACCCCGGGACACTGCAGGAGCCGGCCCTGGGGGTGTCAGTCCCCAGGGCCACCACAGGCTCCAGGAGGGGGGCCGCGCGCCCCCTCCCCACATCTACATAGCCCCGGGAGGTGGTGGTCCCCGGGGCTTCGGGTGTCTGAAACGGACCCCCACATGTATTTTCTTAGTGCCCCGGGGAGGTGGTGGTCCCCGGGGTGTGTGGGGGGGCTGGAGCCCCCCCACACAGGTCATGTATGTTTTTTTAAAATTAAAAATAAGCCCCGGGGGTGGCGGTCCCCGGGGCTGCGGGGGGTCTGCGGGGGGGCTGCGGGGGGCCGTGTGACCCCGCCAACATTATTTATTTAAAGCCCCGGGGGTGGCGGTCCCTGGGTCTTGGGGGGCCTTAGAGGCCCCCCACATAAAATATAAACCCACCCCCGCATGCCCCCGGGACTTGGGCCACCCGGGGGCAAAATAGCATAGAAGCGCGGGAGACCGCTCTTCGATTTTTTTTTTATCGGCGGGATCCGCGCACCCTAAGCGCATCCCGCCAATTTAAAAAAATGCATTTTCTGCCCAGGGGTCCTTGTGGGACCCCTGAGCAGACCTAGGGGTCAGGGTGTTTCTACCCTGCCCCCTTTGTGCGTTTGCGCACTTGTTTCTTCTGCCTCGGTTCTACCGAGGGACAAAATGGCTGCCAACACTTCCTGATTTGGAGTGTTGACAGCCACTTGACAGCCAATTAGCATGCAGCTCGTGATCGGGACGGTGCGCGCAGGGTGCGCTCAGGGTGCGCAGATCCGACGTGGCCATAGATATATATGTGATTTTACTTGTGATTTTCTCAGGAACTACTGAACGGATTTACACCATTTAAGCAAAAGGCACGAGTCTGAACCAAGTGCTACCTCTTTGCCAAATTTGGTGTAATTCCGTTCAGCAGTTCGGGCTGTAGCCGCGATGAACGGTTCCTATGGAAAAATGAATGGGGAAAACACGTTTTGGGACCCCCCTTTTTTCTCGGCCCTCGCTTGACGAATCACCCAGAGACTTTCAGGATAGGAGCGGACCGGAGCGCCCCAACAAGTTGGAAAATTTCGCAAAGATTCGTCAACTGACGCCAACGTTATTTCAAATAGAATGTTGCGGATTTCCTATGGAAAATAGGTCCTAACTATAACTATCTACTGGCGACCGCCAGTAGATAATATATGTATATATATATGGCACAATGTAAGGGATTCAGGAAGTGTCCTAGTTGTAAGGCATGCAAATTGGGATGCAACAAAACTCAGTACAATAGCCCTTTCAAACCAGACCCTATCACAATCAGTAAGAGGCTGACTTGTAAAACTGAGTTTGCCGTTTATGTTCTGGAGTGTCCTTGTGGGTTGAAGTATATTGGCAGCACTAAGCTGCCGGCCCACAAAAGGATACTCCAGCACATGAGGGCAATTAGTGGCAAAGATCAGGCTTACCCAGTCGCGAGGCACTTTGAGCTTAAACATGAAAGTAACCCTGCATATCTCCAGTATTATGTTATCGACACGGTTTTACCGCTTAAACGAGGTGGAAACCGGGAGGCGAAGTTACGCCTCCTAGAAACCCGGTACATATTGGAACTCGATACAAAATATCCTGCAGGGTTAAATGCCAGCGAAGACCTTTTCACATGCTTGTGAAGGCCTAGATTAGTGGGTCAAAGAATACCACGAGGGATCACAATAGTATGGGGCATCAAAATCAGTTGTTTTTTATATATTTTAGAGATCTAATGTGAGGATTAACAAACTAGGCATGTTGTATGGTCTTACCTCCTCAATAACATATAAAATGTATATAAACACTTTTTACATAATTTTAGAATTAGTTTGCACTTCTTTTAAGAAAATTGAGTTACACATTTGTTTGCACACATTTTAGGCTGACTAGGTGAATTTAATGCAAGGGAAAAATATGATTGACATTTATGTTTGAAGGCCCACTTGGGCATCATGACATAGGATTTAGTTGTCATTTATAGGACAACTTGGCAAAGTTAAAAGCAATTCTATAATGCAAAAGTTTCTTTTTTACACACTGTGTGTTTTATAGTAACTGTTTTAGCATTTATAAGCATATTTATTTATATTGATATATTTATTGGCTTATTTATTGTAACATGCATAAAGCTTTGCACATTCAATAGAATTTAGCATGCTGCTAAGAGTAACTCTTCAGTTACCATACTTTGCACTTTGACTTCATGTCGTCATTTCCTGCACCATATCACTTTAAAGGTCGCTTGTTTTACTATGCAACGCGTCATGTGATCAAGACCCGAGTGGGGGTCGAAACGCGTAATGGCGGATTTGCTGGGCACAAAATAAACTACACCTGATTTGCACCAAGAACCATTGAATCCGCTTTTTCGTCCTTTGTCCGTGTGAGGCGATGGTGGTGGCGAACTTTGTTCATATATATATATATATATATATTCCTCTCCTCGCCACAATCCTCCGGAAAAACGAGTGCAGACCTCTTTTAGTGCAGAAATTTTCATTTATTTCACCAGTCCTCTGCCATTACGCGTTTCGGCCGTACAAGCGGCCTTGATCACATGACAACGCTCAGCAGCTTCACCCTCACATTTAAAGTGCCCGTGCTTAATTAAAATCATGGAAATAGAAAACATGCTAAAAAATATATACATTACATGCATAAATGCGTCCTGTTTCATTACAAATCTTTTTAGTTGATTTTGTTGTTGTTTATAATTACTCTTCAACCTCTTAAATAGTTGTCCACATCATAATGAAACATATAACCACATAATTATTTATATTGGTTCAGGCTGAATATCTGCTTAAATGCCTCCTCACACATGTTATAATTTCCATTAAAATGACATCATTTATAAAAATAAAAACATCATCCACATAAAAAATATCTCAATACAAACGTGAAAACAAACCTTCACCTACCCTATGTACTATAAAAGTTTATGTGGTTAACAAATTTCTCTAAAAAAGCACATATTTCCTTTTTATTCCTTTAAGTTTAAATACTTAAACATTTCACGGTTTCCTCTGCTCCATACATTCTATAATGTTCATATCTTTTTATATATATTTTTCAAATAAATTTGTATATATTTGTTGATCACAGATACATCTGTTATTTCAATGTTACCCCATTGTACCAATGATTACATTGTGCGATTTTTTCTCTTTTTTTTATATATATATATATTTATAAATCGATTCCTTGATGCAGAATTTTTATAAATCTATACATTCAACTGAAGGTAAGAACATTTATTATTATTTTTCTTGCTTTGATGTCTTTTTTGTATTTTCGACTGCCCGAGGGAATAAAAAAAATTAGCAGCTGATGAGTCTTCTAATGTCTGTGCAATCTACAGACAAAAGGTGAGTTGAAGAAAGATTGGCCACTTGGAAAGAAAGACGTGGAGGCCTGCTTTAGATGTGCCGTCAGGCTACATTTAGTACCTTCCAGTTCAATGAACAAGACATCCTCTGCATGTCTGACATAGCTGTTTGTGCCACTAATATTGCTGAGCTAATATTTGGGATGTGGCGGAAAGGTGAAGGCTCAGTCCATGCTAACACTGCACCTTTGGATTTCACTTTATTTATTTGTGAGTTTAAAGAGCTCATCGTGTCTCCTTTCAGTTACTTCAGTCTGCAACAGTCTAAAGAGTGTAGAGTCGGATTTGGAGATTAGTAAGAGTTGTAAGATAGTGAATATGTGGCAAAACCTTGTACGTTTTTCTACACTCGCGACCTGTTTGCTTCAGAAGCAGCTCAACTGTAGGCAAGTTTGAAGCATTCTGCTTTCAGCAATTTTCTGAAGTGTTTTAGTATCATTCAGCTCCCAGGTTTGAGTTCAGCATGTCTCACAGACTAAGGCCCTGGAATCCCAAAGATCTGCCTTTGTGTTTAAGCCATTCAAAGGATTGTTTTGTGATGAGGTGTGCAGTTTAGGATTGAAGATTACAAGTTATTGAATAGTATGGAACTAAGGACTACATACATTTTAGGCCTTTGCCCCAACAGTGTATGTGGATAACATAGATTCATACATCCACTGGGAGCTTGGAAGGACCCATCAGTGCAGTTTTGATGTGGTCATGTTAGGTAAGGTTCAAGCACATTCTGGCAGCCTGTCTTTTTGTGTTTAGAGCCAGCCAGTGAGTTTCTTTCAGAATACATGGCATTACGGCAGTGAAGGCATCCTATAACCAGCTCACTTGTAAGTTCCACACAATGATCAATTTGTAGAAGAATATTACAGAGGCATGAAAGTTGCATATTAATACTTCTGACCCCTTAATTGACAGGGGTTGCCAAAGAAGCTCTCTATCAAAGCAAAGAGAAGCAAAACTACTGAATGAAATGCCTGGTCTTGAGTTTCTTCCTAACTATGAGTTCAGAAGAAAGGAGTCGAATGCCAGGGAGGAGTTTGTCCCAGAGTGTAGTTACAAGAACACTAAAAGACCAACCACTTTGTCTGGTCTTTCTGATGCAAAGAATAATGGCTAGTCTTCCACTGGCAGAGCGAACATTCTGAGAGAGAACATATGGACAGGTGAGACTGCAGAGGTACATAGGTCCTCTGTTCTGAATAGCTCTATACATTAGACAGAAGGCCTTGAAGTTCAGTCGCTTCGCAGTGGTCAAGCAGTGAAGCACAGCTAAATGAATGTATGACGTTACTACGCATACATTTACAACGCTGTATTTTACATTGCGTTCGTTACAACGCAAGTCGTTACAACGACTTGCGCTGGAGGGCGCTGGACTTAGGAATAGTATGATTTACTATTCCAACTCCAGTCTACGTACAGTAGGGAAGGTGTTGGAATAGTAAATCATACTATTCCTTAGGTTAGAGCGCCATCCAGCGCAAGTCGTTGTAATGACTTGCGTTGTAATGACCGCGATGTAAAAGCATCGCGTTGTAAAAGTTGCGTGGTAAAGGATGTCTCCCCAGCTAAATGGCCTGAAATGGAATGATGATGGGGGATGTTAAGAAGGAGTCTCATCGCAGCATTCTGAATGGTCTTGAGGTGATTCACGAGGAATTTGGGCAAACCAAGATGTACAGCATTGCCATAGTCCTTATGAGTTCAAGGACAACTGCCTCCCCATGAAGATACTGATGGGAAAGGCAGTACTTTCATGAGGGTTCTAAGCAGGACACAGCATGTAGCAGATACATTAGAAATTGAGGTGCAAAAAGAAAGGGTGTTGTGAAACCAAAACCCTAATATTTTTGCAGATGAAGAGGAGGGTACAGGAAGTTACCCACGATCTTGTGGCCACCGGCATGAGGACTAGAGGAGAGATTTAGTACTAAGAAGAAGGACATGGGTCTTTTCGCCATTTAATTTAAGACTGTTGCTGGACATCCAAGTGCCGACTGTTTTTATACATTTACAAAAACTACCTTGAATTTTGGATTCATTATTGAAGATTAATACGATAAGTTGGGTGTCATTTGCATAGGAAAACATTTCTAGCTCAAAAGGGCGAATGAGAATGGCAAGATGAGTGATGTAGACATTAAAGAGAGCTGAACTGAAACATGAACCATTTGAAACATCTTGTGGAAAGGGAACTGGGGCAGATCATGAAGGATTATAGACACTGACTGAGATCTGTTAGGAAAGATGTGACCCACTTATGGGCTGATTGGCAGATGGACAGAAAGGAATGATGTATCAGGCCACAGCAGTTTTGCACGTGCCTGCCTAGTTTATTTTTTTTTAGTTTTATATAGCACGAACTAGACCCGAAGGTATCCGAGCGCTTTACATTAGCACCAGTTGCATTACAGACCGACACATTTCATTTTTTTTTGTTAGGCACGGGGAGATTAAGTGATTTGCCCAGAATCACAGGATGTTGAGCGTCCCTGTCAAGACTTGAACCCGGTTCCCCAGCTCGGAGGTCGACTGCTCTAGCCGTTAGGCCAAATCCTCTCCCCTAGTTCTTCAACCATCTCAGGAGACATCTATAGTCACCTGTGTCACAGGCTGCACAGATTTTCAATAGCATTAGGCAGTTTTTGTTATCATCAATGAAGAAGAAAAGAACTGTGATACTGGTTAAGATCGATTCTGTGCCGATGGCTGGGATGGGCAAGATCTAAATGCTGAATGATAATCATGGAGGTCTTGGTTAAGTTGCATATTTTCTCATAGTGAAGATGTAACTTTCCTTTGCAAAATCTTGCTAGGAGAGGGTAGGTTAGAGATTGGTCAAAAGATTGTGTGGGTCTTTAAGACATTTAACAGCTTTTTCAGGGGTGGGATGATGATGACTTCTTTTAGAGAGTTGGAAAAAATTGCCTGGAAAGAGCTGATTATGTGATGCTTGCAGCTAGATATAGCTAGATTGGGTAGTTAGCTACTACAGTCTTGGGTCTGATAGTGCTTTTTTCGATTAATGTCAAATTTAAAAGCACTTCTGACAGACCGGGGCAAGAAATGGCTCAAATCAGTCAATTAGTCCTTTCAAATCAAAATATAGCGTGTAGCTAAAAGGAAACGCAAATAATAAAATAACAGAACAAAATATATTTTAATCAGAGGTCAGACCTAAATAGACCATAAATCAGGGGAGAGTGAGCCCAACGCCCTCAAAAAGAGGCTTCTTTATAATGGAAATCATAATGAAAACCACACAAGAATACAATTATATTAAAATTACACAAATTTGACAAATCCCACAGGTGCACATAATGAAGTTCACAGGTTCCCATCCATGATGCTCTTCAGACACCTCAATAGTTAGTACAAATATCGCTACATAATATACAGGGACAAGCTCTCATGAAATCACGGCGTGGTCCCGATAGGTGAGGCCTTGGGAACATTCACTCTCAATAGAACAGTGTGCTCAAGAAAGAATCATCATTCTGTACCTGGAAAAGTGACATTACATCTCAAAGCAAATGTTTACAAAGTTGTTTGTGCATGAATCATGTGTCCAGATTGAAACAAGAAAGTAATTGCATGCTGAAAACATGGTTACAGACACGACCAGCCATTTTGGAATCAAGGCCTATATTAGGTAATGTTAGCATAGGCAGATTTTCTCAACAGAATCTTAATTTCAGTATTTGTTAATCACATCGTGTTAATATAATTATACACACAAAAAACTCACTGTCAGTCCTCCCCTCTGAAGATTTTTGAAAACATCACAATCCACACTTCATTAACTATGTTCCTTTATACCACAGTTTCCTCTGATTTTAATTTCTTGCTTCTGACTTCCTCCAACTCCTTCATTCTGATTTACACTGTAGATCAAATGTATTCTAACTCATAATCTTTCCATTTTCTTCCGGTCATTACTGACAATGTGACCCTTCCTCTGATCAAAGACATCTAACACTCATTACACAAATTATACCAAGTATTATATGGGTTAATATAATACTAAGGACATCGCTTCATATCTTGCCAAACCACTCACCAATCTTTGTCAACCCTTTCCCAATCGCACTAAACATGTAGCTAACATCCTTCCATGCACCTGGTTCTTCAAGAACCTTTACCTCAAGTGGGATGTAAGTAATATAACTGTTCATTTTGTTACTGTTAACAGGCCTTTAGGTGCAACATTGCTGTACACGCAACATACAAAAGACTCCGTTTTTTGCTGCTAATAATATATCTAAAGCTAACCTGTTTTGCATAACCATAGCTCACATAATCATCTCATGTTAATACTTGTTATGGCACTTTTAGTAGCCAACCTATCCACTAAGGTAGATAGCATCTTGATCTTCACATCATTCAAAGCTACACCAACTGAAGGAATCCTAGCACCAAATACATCTTCTACCAACTGACCAGAACTATGTTTCTCCCTCCTCACAATTATATCAGCTCCCTTGCTAAGATCATTCACATGGTTGACGTGGGGAAAACTAAACCTAAATAGCAGTTACCCACGCAATTATGAGGGAGTTTAAAATTGGCTGTTCTACCACACACATAGTAAATCCCCTTGATGATGGGCTCTCCTCAGTCAATATTATATTATTCACCACATAACTTTCCTCCCACTCACTCCAAGCCACTACATCTGCTGTTTCATTCTGCTTATTTTCACATAACACACTCATTTGCCCTTTTCATGCCTTGTCTAGACTTAGGGCCCAATTCAGAGTTTGGCAGAGAGGGTACTCCATCGCAAACACAATGGAGTACCCTCTCCTCCAAACTGAAGGTCCACCCACCAAATTTAAATTTGGATGGCCTTTCATTATTTCGACACAACACAAACTTCTGATGTCCCGACAGAGTAAGGGCCGTCAGAGGTTTGTCCATGTGTCCGCCCACCTGATTTAGAGTGGGCGAATACATGGCCAGTTTTCACTGTTCATCACCCTCAGGTAAAACCTGGCCGTAAGGAGTGGTGAAAACTGCAAAATGCCCCCTTGCCATGGGAGAAAACTCCCAGGGCGAGGTGGGCATTATGTTTTTTTATTTTTCAAAACAAAATCACACTTTGGGTTTTTATTTTGGAAAATTGAAAAAAAACATTGTAAGTTTGCTGTGCGTCTCCATCATGTGGACGGAGCTGTCCACTGTGATGGTGGCTCCTGCTAAAGCTAGAGATGTACGCTGGGCCGACAGAGATCTCAAAAGGTAGCAGATGGTATCTCCGTCAGGGCGACAGAGTACTTTACTTTGATGCACTAACAGAGTAAAACCTCGTCTGCCAACATCTAAATCAGGCCCTTAGTCTTGGGTGAACTCTTGCATTTCTGACCTTTTCTTCTCCCCTTTCTAAGTCAACCTCTCTCCTCCTCCAACTTTCCACTGCATCTCATCTTACGTTCATTGAGCTCTTCCATGAATGCTTTCTCTTCACTATTTAATCTGCATGTAAATTTGTTAACAGCATTGTTACCTTGGTTAATTTGCATGAAGTATTTGATATATCTAAACATAGTCCCAATGCTTTTGCTTCCATAATAAGAATGCAAGGCTCTAACAATAGGCGTCTTCTCCAAAGAAACATCATAATTTGAAAGTTATAATTCAAGAAAATCCTGTTGATAGAATAAATTGATAAACACTATGAATGACATGGGATAGGTAAGGGGACGGTGATGGTATATCACATCTTCAACAGCAGACAAAGGCAAAAAGGGATGTAACAATCACGTACTCCCATGAGCTTTGAAAATGCATCTAACAACTTAAAATATATATTTTCCCCAAAATTACCTGCAGAGTAATCTCTATGCAACAACTTGTTAACTAAGTATCTTCTTGCATCTATTAAGGTCTGGTTAATTTTTATTTTGCATCCAACTGAGGAGTTAAATCCCACTAAAAAGCCAACTATGAATATTACTATCATAACTACTAAAATTAACATTACAATTTTGCAGCAATTTTTCTTGACATTAGCCAAGTTTCCTCTAGAAAAATGCTATATAAAAATAAAATCAAAACCTAACGACTAAATCTAATGGTGCAAAATCAATAAAGCACAATGCCATCAGGGAAGAACCCTATTATCATCAACTGAATAAAAAAAAAGATCTTAACTCCAGATACCAGTTCAAATCTCCGTTCTATATTTAATTAGGAAATTATTAAGGAATGATTGCTTCAACATTTGATCATTTCATATTCATGGAGGTTCTTCAAAAATGAATTCAAATTCTGTCACATCAATGGTTTCTTCATCTAACTGTTCTGATGGCTGGACATCATCACGATGTGACCATTTCAGGAGCTACATACTTTCTATTAGGCACTGTTGATCTCTTTGATCTTCCAAACTTCGCTTGTTCGCTATCGCTGCACCTTCCTCGACTTGCTCTGTTTCTTCTTCAATTGTTTCAAGTCCTTGCAACCTTTTCAATATTCTTTTCTTTTTTTCTCACACCTCTTGGCCACTCCTCCTTTTGATACACTCTTCCACTTGATATGCTTATGACTGGCTCTGATTCAGAGTGCCTTTTCAACCACTACCAGTGCTGATGACCTTACTTCATTCACCACAGGTTGAGGGCTGTTTTTGATTTGATCATCTTCACTCCTCATGACAGACCAAGACTTGCCATTGGTTCAGGAGATATGAATTTGTAATCTCAATCTCCGCTTCCTTCTCTGGGTTTGAGAATCTCGAGTATCCTCGTCTTTATCTTGCTATTTTTGTACATCCTCAACATATGCTTCTTCTTCTTTTTCTGAACCCTTGCACTCAAATGGGGTTCCATTTGGCGAATCAGAGGTTTTTCTCACCACTTCTTCATCAATTCTTCTCAACCACTTTGTGTATGATGCATGAATCCGCTGTGGCAATTCGGCACATTTCGCAGTAGTGTTGTCACAAGGATCACATGATGTGTCCACTTCCAGTGAGGCTTCAAAAAATCCAGTCCCCAGGTTATAGGTCATATTACTGATCCTGCCCCCCACTGCTGGTGTTGCCCAGTCGACCTGACTAGAGATAGAACACACCACATCAGCCAGTTTTTACAATACTCAAGGTAATATTATCTGTGATATATATGTGTACAGCTGTAGGAACAGAAGTGATTCTCATGGCCCTCCCCATTAACAGTTCATGAGAGGAGACTCCTGTTTTTTACTTGGTGTATTTTTGAGGCTCATCAAGACAAGTGGGAATGCATTGAGTTCATTTGAGGGAGGTGGAGGCTCACACCTTTGCGATCCTGGATTTCAACGAACCATTAACTTGCTCAACAACTACTGATGTTTCAGATCTGTAACTACAATGCAACTTCTGTTCAATTCTCAGGGCTACACAGAGTAATGCCATGATATTATTCTTAAAATGAGTCCCAGGGCCTTTGATGCAGACAGCTGTTACCCACTTCTCTTTCTTATTCATGGATACTTTGTGTTGGAGTTCTCTGAGCTTACTAAATGTTTGGACTGTTTTCAACAACATACTGGTTACATTGTCACTATCAATTTTTTATGTTTCACCTAGATTGATTGAGCTATACTCAGACACAATATTTTGCCCCCTGATCAGCATATCGATTGCCCACTATGTCATTGCCACTCTTATGTGCAGCACATTTCACACCAGAAATTTCTGTAGCGAACGGTAGTGCTTCAAGAAGATTTAGAATGCACTCCTCATTGCATATAGGAGAACCAAAGGTAGTCCTAAAACATCTTTGTGACCATAACTGGCCAAAAACATTAATCACGCCCAAACCGTACTGGCTGTCAGTGTGGATTGTCACAATCAAATCATCAGCCACAGAGCATGCTCTTGTTAAGGCAATCCATTTGGCTAGTTATGCTGAGTTTACATTGCTCAAGTAGGATGCTTCCACAATACCAGATGTGGTGCAAACTGCATTTGCTGCTTTCAAAGTTCCGTATAAGTGTCTCAAACAAGAGCCATCTACAAACTAGATCATATTGGCCATTTCAAGTTGTACATCCAGTATATCTGCTCTTGGCTTCAGCATAAATCTGTGACTTCCACAAAGTCATGATCAAAATTCTCCTCCTCGGGGCTTAAACGTCGGACTGCCATCAGAAACATTTAATGGTCTGGGGGGAATGAGCTGAGTGCAGGGGGATCCAGCTGGAGTCATGTATTGACAGGCCTAGTGAGAATGACAGGAATTTGGGATTTCATGATGTGTCCATTTCTACTGTAGGATCATGAATGATAGGGGCATGCCTAGCTCTAACATTGTATGTGGTTACGATGACCTCTGAATGTGGATGGTTCGACAAACTGATTTCTCTATATTGTATTATGGTACTGTGTTGTGTATGTGTGCCACACTCAGTGCACAGCTACTGTTTTGCTATAAAAAAAAAATGTAAAAAAAAAATAAAAAATTCTTCCTCATTATCATATTCAGAACATTACATCTTCTAGTGGAAATATTTTCTGCGACAAAAATAATTTGTTCATATTTTGACAAACAGCTGTTTGCTAAATGCAGAGTTTGACTACGAATCAGCAAAATCTCAACCGAGTATGGAACCACCACAGTAAGGGTATAACCAATCACAATCCCTTCACTCTGCTGAATCCCCACACAGACAATTGTGACTGAATTCTGGCAACTGGGAAGTGCTGCAGTCACTGGATCCAGTGTGGCCGAAAAGTAGGCCACTTGCAGTTTCACTTCTCCATGGGTCTGGGCCAACACAGACAGACAATGCACACCCATCACATTTGTGACTGAAGAGGAAGAAATCCTTTTCATAGTCTGGCATTCCTTATGTTGATGCGCTCCAGGTGTGTCTCTGAGTTCTAGGAAGCCACTTATGCATTTGTCATACCAGGGAACCAGAACGCTCACATCATTGTGAGTAAGCCTCTATAAAGGCATTTCCACTAGGGAAAAGTTAGGAGTCCACTGTTGATAGTAACCAACAATTCACAGGAAAATCCTCGCTTCCCTTTGTGTGGTGGGTGGCTGCATTCTAAGGATTGTAGAGATGCTCTCATTACAGATCTTTCTCACTGCCTTTTCAATGTGGTGTCCCAAATAGATGACTTCTTTCTGAGAGTACTGTAGATTATTTGAAGATACCTTGTGTCCATTCTCTGTGAGATGATTTAATAAAGCAATTGTTTCTAAAGTGCAGCTCTCTTTTGTTTTTGATGCCACCAGTAGGTCGTCAAATTATTCTGCCAACACTGAGTTACTGGGCAGATGTAAATTCTCCAGATTTTTCTTCAATATCAGATTAAAATTCAAATGGCTCTCTGTACACCCTTGAGGAACTCTGCACCAAACCAAAATTCTGTTAAAATTTAAATCCAAAAAGAAACCGACTATCCTGATTTAGGGGAGTGGTAAGGAAGGATTCGTACAAGACTGACTGTGAACCATTCCACATCTGATGGAATTTGGAAAATAATTACAGAAGGATTTGGTACTACAAGACAACATGGGATTATAATTTGGTTAAAGGTCCTGTATTATTCTCCATTTTTTTTAAGTACAATGATCCCTCTAAAATGGCCTGGTCTATCATTTGTTCAATCACTGGCATTGTTCCTAACACTGCCTCCGGAGTCAGATTATATTGGGGCCTCAGGGATAAACCGCATCTAGTTTCACCTTTATTTTCACTGGCTCAGCATCTTTTATCAGTCCACTGTCTATTCCTATAAAATCCCAAACTTTCACCCTTACTGTACATTTTAAATTCAGGAGGCATGTATTCCTTTGTCAAAACAGGGAAGAAACAGGCATCAGACTCTAGCTGATTTTAATTTAATGTCTTGAGTCTGAATTGCCACAACATCTGGTGTGCAGAAAATTGTGCAACTCATCTTTCACAATAGATCTCTTTCTATAAAATTAACAGAGCTTGGGTTGTTTATTATGAATTCATAGGTATTTTCAATGTGGCCAATCTTTACCGGGACATTTGTTGAAACTTGATTGTCATCTGCCTGTTTGAAATGTCTATAACTTGGATTTCTTTTCCCGAGAGAGGTAGGTTTGGAAACTTCATCAGACGAAACGTGGAATGGATAGCACCTGTAAAGATCAAAATTGATACTGGGTGGCCATTTATTTCACCTTCTACATATGGGCCACTCTGGTCTACCTCTAGGACTGCACCAAGCATGCAATTCTCCTTCTGCCCCAGGCACCGTCATTGAGATTGGTTAGGGCCAAGTCCAATGGGACTTTCAGAAGCGGCGAAAAACTGGGGGGAATGGTCATAGTTTACTAAAGGGTTCTGCTGAAATCTAAGATTTTGCTGAAAAATAAATCCCTTCTTTTGCGTGCATTGCTGCATCATTGGGGCTTGTGGCCCGTTTGCATTATGGGGCCTCTGATTCTGCATATATGGCACAGGGGTCAGTTGGGCTGGGGCTGTTGACTGTATCACCCCATCTGAGACATCCCATTCATGTTTTCAAACTGAGAATTGATCTAAACATTGTTCAGTACTCTATTAGGATTCAGACTATGCCCTTGGTTTAAATGACCAATCTTGTTACAATAATGGCTTGGTGTGCTCCTTATTAGGGTGCTAATGCTCAAATTAACATTAGATTTATCAAAAAATCCTCTACCTCCTTGAAAAACAACATTTCCTGTGTGTGCATAGCAAATACCACCTTGAACACCATCTACTTGCAAACCCATAGTCGCGCCAGAACTGAAAAGAGGATCAAAACCTGAATCCAACAAAAAAGACCTCTCTGTCCACTCCTCTGAGGAAATTTTGTTTGTGCCAACATGTACATCTCCTTGATCTTTCTTTGCTTTGTATCATATGTTGTCACTGCAGTACTTTGCATACACTTCAATATCTCATTGAGGGACTTTGTCTGCCAACACATCACATTCTGCTGTATCTGAGAACTATGTCCCTGGTGTAAACTAAGCACAAACACTGAAATTAATCTGTTAAAGTTTATATAAGCTGGATCTTCAACTCTGCTGTACTTTCTATAGATTTGCATTAGCCTCTCATAATAGGCATGCACTGATTCCTTTGGCTTTTGGGTTGTCCGCATAATTTAAGACCAATTCACCTCTCTCCTCGGAACCGTCAATTTCAAATGCTCAATTACTGCTCTGTATTTGTTCTTAACTTTCATAGCATGTACTATTATTTGGGACAACCGTTGCCAATTCTTCTTTTGGCTAATTCACAACCTCTTTCCATTCCATCCACAGGTCTTTGGGAAGCACAATCTCTAACAATGTACTCAAATCTTCCCACAGCACCTTTGAAACTGTTATGAGTCTTTCTACTTCTGTTTACTACTTATCAGGCTCTTATCTAAGCATTAAAGCTTTCAATGTTTTGTAAATGAAAGATCATCAGATCAACTTCAAGGCATATTGCACATATGTTCCTCTTTGCACTTCTTTCAAAGGGAGTTTGGTAATCACTCTAGTCCCTGACATACTTCCACTAGTTTCCTTCTGAGCTTCAACCCCTTCTTTCCTTGCTTATCAATTCTTGAACTTCTTTAGTCGTCTCCATTCCTTTGTGCAATTTACAAATTCCTTTATGTGAACTCTCAAACATGGTGATCTTGTTTCTTTTATCTGTTCATCACTCATTAACATTCTGGAGTTCTTTTGCAATTTTTTATATCTATTTAATTCAATCTCATACTCTTCAGCCAGGCTTTCTAAATACACATGCGCTTGCAGGCCTGCTTAGCAAATTCTTTGCTCAAATATCTCAACTCAGCCTCATTATATTTATTCAGTTTCTCTATGCCAATCATACCCCTCAGCATCTGGTTGAATTCTGTCTTTAATTACAATATGTTTATTTCTTTGGGCACTGTTTCTCTCTGGAGAGACTGCGATTCTATGACTGTAACAGGCATAACAGTGTCAGAGTGCGACCTTCTGAATCCTAGGGTCGGTTCGTGGCTCAAGTGGGTCCACCCCTTGATAGCCTCAATTCTGAAATGCTATAATAGCGCAGAAGCTTGAGGTGATCAAGCGAGGGAAGGAAAGGATGGGGACAGCAGGGAAGTAGACCTGGTAAATCAAAACAAAACACCATAAGAGGATGCCTATACAAGGTTTTGTTTTATATTAATGATTTTGCTTAACCTATTACCTGTAAAGTAAAATAAGAATGGTCTGTACCAATATGGAATACAAGGAATGGACTGTTCCTTCCTGAATACTGTTGCTCTGTCATAGAAACACTACAAAGAAAGAAGAGTATTTACCAGTGGATCCTATACACATAATATGCCTTAAATTGCGTCCTTCTATAAGTTATGTACCCACCAAAACAAAAGAACTGCCACACTTCACAGGGGGAGAATCCACTTGATAGACCTCAGAACACCCCTGTTAAATATGGCAAATGAGAAAGAATACTTATGAGGTATGAGCAACATACAAAAGAGTGTATTGAGTCAATAGCATTGTTCTGTACAGAAATCAATTTGCCTTTCTTTACCAATGTGGATTCAATCACATCCAGAGTAAAACGAACAAATAAAGTGACAAAGATACTTGCCACTCCTGTGACAAAGCTCCCTTTCAACTGAGTCAGGCAAAAGGTTGCTAAAGAAAATACAGGTGAGCATGTTATTCTAAGCAGAGTATACCATAGGCTTCAAAGTACTCCCTCCAAGAATAATTCCTGCACTGGTAATGGAATGTTCCAGATAGCTACTGCTTAGTTCACATACCCATAAAAATCCAGCCAGGAGGAAAAGAAAAAAAACAAGGCAGAATATACCACCCAAAACACCAGGGAGTTCTCATTAAATATACTGGTCAGAAATGAAGGTAAACTCCAACAAAGGGGCGAGTAAAAACAGAACGGCTACTGCCTCATTGCACCACTTCTGAATCACCGCTCCGCAACTCCTCTAAACTCTGCATCTTTGAAATTGAAGGAATAATCTCCAGGGAGGTGAACCCAGAATTGTCCTTTAAACATTCCCGGTTCATGACGTGATGACGTTGCGTTTTCTTTCCACGCGCCGATACCGTTGGGGAATTGGCACTTCACTCACTGTAACATCCCAGGACTCCCACCACCCGCAGAGTCTTTCATAAGCATGCAGGTAGGTTGTGGGGTCAACACAGATGTCCTGATTGTGGCCTGAATGATCGGTTCCTTTGATCATAGCAGCGTTCAACACATTACCATGCGGGCTCCCCTTTCGAGCCATAACAGCACATCCCTCTCCCAAGGAACGCTGACATGGGCCAGGTTTGGCCGGACATCTCCTATGAAAAGCCCTGATGCAACGAGGAGCATGAATGCCGGAGGCTGGGTCCCATGAGTTCCCTTCTGCACTATACCCTTTCCAGGAAACCAGATACCACATCTTTGACCCTCTTTTCTTGGAATCTATGAAACTTAACTTCGTATTCGGGTTCACTATTAACCCAAACAGGGGCAAATTTCTTCCTTATTGAGGTATACGAAGATCTTAACAAAGAAACATGAAATACTGGATCTATACGTAATGTCTGTGGGAGAGCTAGTAGCATGGTGACACGATTGATACACTTTTTGATCTTGTACAGGCTTATGTATCTGGGGTTGAAAACACTATGGGGGATATTCTCAAGAACGTGTGATAAACATCGCCGAAATAGGCTAACGCAATTTTTCATATCGCCGTCTATCGTGAGAAAAAAACTCTGTGTCAACGTCGTATTCTCAACACGTCGGTAACATGCGATAGTTTTCTGATAACGCCTCAAATGTCCGGGATACAACTACCGCGACGGCGATAAAAAAGGAAACCCGAACGTGAAAAAAGTTGCAATGGGCCCAACTGCGATAAAAATCCAGCGAAAAGCAGCGCCAGGCCCGCAAGTCCCACAAGTAAGGCGGGAAAAATCACTATAAAAGCGGCAAAAATGAAATACAAATAAAACACAAACAACTGCGAAGCACCATGGAGGTAGCTGGAGCAAGCACAGAGGACAACCCGAACCCCACAAGCCCCACGGAGGACCAGCCTGGGACCTCGGGGTCAGGGAAGGGCAAGGAGAAGAAGAAGAGGAAGATGCGGTTCAGTCCGCAGGAAAACAGGATCCTGATTACGGAGGTGACAGAACACCATCAACAACTGTTCGTCACCTCCTCTGTGTCATTGGCAACAAAAAATGGAATATGGCAGTCCATCGTGGACAAGGTGAATGCAGTCGGAGTGCTGAGGAGGACAATGGAAGAGGTCAAGAGGCGCTTGTAGGAGAGTAGGATCTGCTTCACATGGGTACCCCCACTTTTTGCTGATGCTTCACTGTTTTTCGACATTAGTCTGGCTGGGGCCCTGCTAATCAGAACCCCAGCCTAGCTGCTTCCTCTCTAAAATGGTTTCCATGTGCCTTAGGCACATCACTGATTGGGATCTGGAGTGCCCTTATAAGTCCCTAGTATATGGTATACTATGTACCAAGGGCATAGGTACCTCAGAGGCCTGCCAGGGGCTGCAGCATGTATTATGCCACCCCTGGAAGGCCATCCAAACTGACACCACAGGTCTGCTACTGCAGCCTGGGTAAGGTGGTGCATGCACCCCTTACTGTGATATAGGTTACCTATAGCACTAAATACATACACACATATAAACCTATAAGTCACTCCTAAGGCAGGCCTTATCAATCCTAAAGGCAGAGTGCATGGTTCCTATGTGAGAGGGTGCCCCTGCATGAGCAGGGCCCCTCTGCAGCGTTCGGAGACCATCTCTGATGCTGTTTGTAGTGCAGCCTGACCATATACTCTTAAGCGCATTATATCCTCGCGGTAAAATGCTAACTTTGGAATGGCTGCACCTAAACATGTCGTGTTTGGTGTCAAACATCTTGGAATACTACCCCCGCCAATCCTGGCGGCGGGGGTAGCATTCCACCCTTCTAGAGGGAAAGACATGTTAACTCTGACTAGTCCGGTAACTTCTTTCCAGAGCCCTGGCATCACAAAATGGATGCTGCTGCCACAGACACGAGTCTGGCCTCCTGCTGCTGGACGAAACTCCGGCAGGGGAGGCCTGGACAATAGGTTTCCTGTCCCAGGGAGGTGTGACCACCTCCCCAGACAGGATAATGTGTATTGGGGCTGGGCGGGAGCACTTTCGGGTGCTTTGAAGTCCTGCACTGGGGGCACATTTGGTGTCCCTGTGCATACCCCAGTTCAAACCGGATCAGGGGCTTGCAGCCCCTGCTTTGGCGCGAACTGGACAAAGGGAAAGGGGTGTAGCCACCCCTCTGCCCTGACCCACCCATAGGTGGGGCCACAGAGTAGTCCAACCCCTATCTTTGGTATAAAGGTAGGAACCCAGTCTTTAGGACTTTAGATTATCCCTGGACGAAACTCTGTAACTGAATCCTGGACCTTCGATGCTCTACTCACGATTAGAGGACAGAAGAATCTCCCTTGGGGTCAAGGAGTGACTCCCCTGCTTGGCAGGCACCAAAGAAGCATCTGTCCGGTTCACATTTCTGAAGCTCCCGTCGGACGCCGAAGTCATCGCATCACCAGAGGTGGATTTTCAGACTTCCCCGAGGCTACCCTGAGTCCCCAGCAAAGCTTAGGCCCGTGGCTATCGTGGGTGACTTGAGACCGTGACCCCTGGACACCGAGCACATTTGCAAGTGCATCCTCTTCTGGGTCTCCCAAGAAGTCGTGCTTTGGGCTTCGAGTAGCCCTAGCCTCCAGCACCACCTGCACCAAAGATCACTGGCCCCCACTCCACGAGTGTCCTGTAAGCCAGATCCACGTGCGGCGTCATGAGGCTCCTTTGCGGTCGCTAGCCCGTTGGCTAGTAGCCCTTAACGAAGGCCAATCCTTTTCTAACTTGGCATCCTGGTTGCTCCAGGCCTGCCCTCACTTACCCTCGCTGGGTGAGTTCCACAGACCTTGCTGGTCTGCACCATCGACGATCTACATCTTCACCGAGACTTGCCGTTGCCAAAGCTTGTTGGGTCCAATCCGGTCGCCGACACCTCAGCACTCGACAGACATCGTGTCCCAGCCCGAATCCTGCTCCTGGTCACCAACAACGCCTCCTGGACCTCGTGGCTGAAGAGTCAAGACGACCGTCAACGCACCTGAAGCACTCGACATCGGTGGGCATCTGTCCATCGCCTTCCTGGTCACTGGCTAGTGACCCAGACTCGGTCCCCTCTGCTTTCAGGTTCTTCAGAACTCCGATCCACTCTTGGATCCACCCGGACACTTTTCTCTTGGCCGCCAGCAGCACTTTGCAGCAGATCGCCATTCGAATCGACGACGAAACCCGACCCCGAAAGGCACCTATGCACCCGGCTTCCCTGGGTGAGGTAACACGAGTACTCCGGTGCTCCCGTGGGTAGAGACTCTTCAAAGTCCTAGATCTCAAAGGGTTTTGTCCAAGTCCTCTTTTAAGTGTCCCTTTTCTCTAATTTCCCGATCCCGACTTTCTCCATAGAAGTCAACGGCGTATCGCGGTTGTGTATTTACACTGCACGCGTCTCCCGTGGGTCCCCTGTGTCACTACCTTGGGTGGTTCCTTGTGGTCCAAGCACTTCTAGAGGCTCTAGGCCTAGTGTCTAGTTCAGTAGTGGTTCGCATACCACCTTATTGGTATATGGTTTGGTACGCCCTAGGGCCCAAACGTGTATTTGTGCTATTACTGTGTTTAAATAACTTCTAACTTATGTACTTCGAACTCTAGCCTCATAAAGAGACTAGAGGGGTGTGTTTAGCAATAAATACATATATTTTGAATATATACCTGGTGTGGTGCTCTTTCATTTGATCACTCAAGAGATTATAGACTGGTAAAACAAGCTGCTTTACATTCCTTCAAGACTTAGCCTGAAGGCTGCTCTCCATAGCTACCACTAGGATAGCTTTCAATAAGGTTGTCTTTAACCTATCTCCAATAAGGGGTTGTTTGGACTGGTGCAAGGTGCCCACTATAATTAGTGGACAGCATATGCCAGGCAAACTTCTCACATTGGTGGCAGCGGTGGGATTCCAGCTTGCTATTGTTTTACCAGATAATCTCAATTGAATTGATCAACTGAAAACCACTAAAGGTACCTAAGGTACATATAATTTGAGCTTAGAATACAGTAAGTTCTACTGAACTTAGAGTTGTGTGATAAGGGATAGCACAACCCTTTCTACAACTCAAGAGAGTTTAGTAGGCCACACTAGAGTAGGTAGTGCATACACCACACCACACTAGTAATGTCTTTAAGGGTAGGATCTAAAGAATCCTTGCAGGAAGCCATTGAGCTTCCACCCTCCAAGTATGATACACTCCCATTCTTGGAATTGAGAGCTTTATGCAACTTGAGAAAAATAAGGACAGGCCAAAGCCCCACCACCCAACACCTCAAGGAGTTGTTGGTGGCTTATGACCTTAGTAAGCCCTTGGGGACTGAAGGGGTAGGAGCTGAGGGTGGGGCAGAGGAAGAGGAAGAGGCCAGGGGTACCAATACCCCCAGCCCCCTCTGAAACTGGCCAGGAGGGTGACAATGACCCTGACCTGGATAACCAAATCCCTCCTGTGGAAGATGATGAGGATGATCAGAATGATCCCCACTTTGTCCCCCAGGAAGGATTAAGAGTGTGCCCAGAAAGTCTAGATCTCCTTCTCAGGAGTCTAACCACTCTGGCACCTCCATAGGGAGCTCTATCTCCTCTCACAGGAGGGAATCCTCTCATGAGAGAAGAGACAGACTGGTCCAGTATGAGGAAACTCAGCTGGAAATCAGAAAAAAGCAATTGGCTTTAGATAGGGAATCCCTAGATCTCCTTAGAGAGAGAAGAAAGTTGGGACTAGAGTCCCATGGTGGCAGCCATGTCCCTAGAGACAGGGAAAGGTCCTATGACCATAGGAACCTGAGCAAGATTGTCCCTCCCTACCAGAGTGGGGATGACATCCACAAATGGATAACTGCATTAGAGAGGGCCTGTAAGGTACAGAAGGTCCCTCAGGAGCAGTGGGCAGCAATCTTGTGGCTCTCCTTTGCTGACAAAGGTAGAGATAAGCTCCTCACTGTTAGAGAGGAGGATGCTGATAATTACAAGGTCTTGAAGAGTGCTCTTATTGATGGGTTTGGCCTAACCACTGAACAGTACAGGTTGAAGTTCAGAGACACCCAAAAAGCACAGACTCAAGACTGGGTAGACTATGTGGATTGTTCTGCCAAGGCTCTGGAAGGCTGGTTGATGGGCAGTAAGGTGTGTGACTTCTCAGGATTGTACAATCTGATAATGAGGGAGCAGATTCTTAATAACTGTCAAAATCAGCTGTTGCATCAATACCTGGTAGACTCTGATCTGACCTCTCCCCAAGAATTGGGAAAGAAGGCAGACAAATGGGTCAGAACCAGGGTGAAGCAAAAGGTACAGAACCAAGGTGGGGAAACCAAGAAGCAAGATGCTAAGAACTCTGACAAGGGTGGGGAGAAGGGTAAAGATCAAAAGTCTTCATCAGGCCCCCAAAAATCTTCTTCTGGTGGGGATTCACAGTCTACCAAAGGGAAAGGCCAAAGAAAACCATGGTGCAAGGTCTGTAAGCAAAAGACCCACTGGACCAGTGATTGCACCAAGTCCAAAGACTCCAGTCCAGCACCCACCAATGCCCCTAAGGCACCTGTTCCCCTAGTACAGTTGGTGGAAGTGCTCCAGCCAAGGGTTTAGTAGGGTTCACCCTGGGAACTGAGTTGGGCTCTGACCTAGTCAGAGAACTGACTCAGGCTGTGTTAGTCTGTGATGGAGGCATGGATGTGACCTCCACTGTGAGTCCCAGTAATCTGGGCAAGTACAGACAACAGCCTTTAATCAATGGACGTGAGGCTTTGGCATTTAGGGACACAGGGGCAAGTGTCACAATGGTGACACAAGACCTTGTGAATCCTGGGCAAGTTATACTTGGTGAGATGTACCAAGTGACCAATGCTAGCAATGTCAGAACAGACCATACTCTGGCAGTTGTTAACTTCTCCTGGGGAGGGGTAACTGGCCTTAAGAAGGTTGTGGTAAGTGCAAACCTACCAGTCGAATGCTTGCTTGGCAATGACTTAGAGACTTCTGCTTGGGCAGAAGTGGAGCTCAGGACCCATGCAGAAATGCTGGGGATCCCTGCAGATGTGTTTGCTGTGACCAGGTCACAAGCCAAAATGTCTAGCACTGAACAGGCCTTGGATTCTGGAAGAATGGACCAAGTGCCTTCCAAGAGGAGGAGTAGTAGGGTTAAGGCAGTGCCTTCCCCTTGGCTCAGGAGGAAGATCAGTCCCTTGAGGGGGATGATCTCAGCCCTGAAGAAGGACCTGTCCCAGAGGAACTTGAACCTGACCAGGTTGAGTTCTTGGGGACAGGGGGACCTTCTAGGGCAGATCTGAGCCAGGAGCAGCAGAGCTGCCCCTCCCTTGAACCCCTCAGACAGCAAGCTGCTGCTGAGGCTGCTGGGAAAGCTAGTGGTCCCCATACAGTGTATTGGGATGATGGACTCCTGTACTCAGAGAGTAGAGACCCCAAGCCTGGTGCTACCAGGAGGTTGGTTATACCTCTGAAGTTCAGGGGCTTCCTATTGACCCTAGCCCATGATATTCCCTTAGCAGGTCACCTGGGCCAGAACAAGACTTGGGACAGAATTGTCCCTCACTTTCACTGGCCCCACATGTCTGAAGACAGTAAGGAGTTTTGTCGCTCCTGTGTAACCTGCCAAGCCAGTGGCAAGGCAGGTGGCACTACAAAGGCCCCCTGATACCACTACCTGTGGTGGGGGTGCCCTTTGAAAGGGTAGGGATTGACATTGTTGGTCCCATGGATCCCCAAACAGCCTCTGGGCACAGGTTTATCCTGGTGGTAGTGGATCATGCCACCAGGTACCCAGAAGCTATTCCCCTCAGGACCACTACAGCACCTGTGGTGGCAAGGGCCCTCCTGGGAATCTTCTCAAGAGTGGGCTTTCCTAAGGAGGTAGTATCAGACAGGGGTGCTAACTTCATGTCTGGGTACTTAAAAGCAATGTGGAAGGAGTGTGGAGTGACTTATAAGTTCACCACACCCTATCACCCACAATGCAATGGTTTAGTTGAGAGATTCAACAAAACCTTGAAGGGCATGATTAAAGGGCTCCCAGAAAAGCTTAGGCGTAGATGGGACATACTCTTGCCCTGCCTTTTATTCGCATATAGGGAGGTGCCTCAGAAGGGGTTGGTTACAGCCCTTTTGAACATCTGTTTGGCCACCCTGTGAGGGGTCCACTGTGCTTGGTGAAGGAAGGATGGGAGTTACCTCTCAAGCCCCCAAAGCAAGATATAGTGGACTATGTACTTGGTCTCCGCTCCAGGATGGCTGAGTACATGAAAAGGCAACCAAAAACCTTGAGGCTAGCCAGGAACTTCAAAAGGCCTGGCATGACCAAAAGGCTGTTCTGACTGTTTACCAGCCAGGACAGAAGGTGTGGGTGTTGGAGCCAGTGGCCCCAGCAGCTCTCCAAGATAAATGGAGTGGACCCCACACTATTGTTGAGCAGAAGGGTGAGGTCACTTATTTAGTAGACCTAGGAACACCCAGGAGTCCCCACAGGGTTCTCCATGTCAACAGGTTAAAACCATATGTGGACAGGGCAGACATGGGCTTGCTCATGGCTACTGATGAAGGGCAGGAGGAAGAGAGTGACCCACTCCCTGACCTGCTCTCACAGAACCCTGACGATGGGTCAGTTGATGGTGTAGCCTTGGCAGGCAGCCTCACTACCCAGCAACAAACTGATTGCAGGCAAGTCCTCAATCAGTTTAGACATATGTTTTCACTGACACCCAGTCAGACCACCTGGTGCACTCATGAAGTGGACACTGGGGACAGTCTGCCTATTAAAAACAAGATTTATAGGCAACCTGACCATGTCAGGGACTGTATCAGGACTGAAGTCCAGAAAATGTTGGAATTGGGAGTTATTGAACCCTCAGATAGCCCTTGGGCTAGTCCAGTGGTCCTTGTAACGAAACCTCACACCAGTGGTGGAAAAAGAGAGATGAGGTTTTGTGTGGACTACAGGGGTCTCAATGCAGTCACTAGGACTGATGCCCATCCAATACCCAGGGCAGATGAGCTCATAGATACTTTGGCCTCTGCCAAATATCTCAGCACATTTGACCTAACAGCTGGCTACTGGCAGATCAGACTAGCTGATACTGCAAAGCCCAAAACAGCATTCTCAACCCCTAGTGGGCATTATCAATTTGTGGTAATGCCCTTTGGTCTGAAGAATGCACCTGCCACTTTCCAGAGGTTGGTGAATACAGTTCTCACAGGACTGGAAGCCTATAGTGCAGCATATCTAGATGATATTGCTGTCTTTAGCTCCACCTGGGAGGATCACCTGGTCCACCTCAGGAATGTTTTACAGGCCCTGCAAAAGGCAGGCCTGACTATCAAGGCCACTAAGTGCCAGATAGGGCAGAGTCAGGTTGTGTACCTGGGCCACCTTGTGGGTGGAGGCCAGGTTCAACCTTTGCAGAGCAAGATCCAGACCATCATGGACTGGACTGCTCCCACTACCCAGACTCAGGTGAGAGCCTTCTTAGGCCTGACTGGGTACTATAGGAGATTTGTCAAGGGGTATGGATCAATAGTGACACCCCTGAATGACTTAACTTCTAAGAAAATGCCTAAAAGGTTCAGTGGACAGTTAGCTGTCAAAAGGCATTTGATGACCTCAAGCAGGCCATGTGCACTGCTCCAATTCTGCAGAGTCCTGATTACTCCAAGAAGTTCATTGTTCAAACTGATGCATCTGAATTGGGGGTAGGGGCTGTACTGTCACAATTGAATGAAGAAGGTCAGGATCAGCCAGTAGCTTTTATTAGCAGAAGGCTGACCCCTAGAGAGAAACGTTGGTCAGCCATAGAGAGGGAGGCCTTTGCTGTGGTCTGGGCTCTGAAGAAGTCGAGGCCATACTTGTTTGGTACACACTTCCTGGTTCAGACAGACCATAAGCCCCTCTTATGGCTAAAACAAATGAAGGGTGAAAACCCCAAACTGCTTAGGTGGTCCATTTCCCTACAGGGGATGGACTTTACAGTGGAACATAGGCCTGGGAGTAACCATGCGAATGCAGATGGACTCTCTAGGTATTTCCACTTAGAACATGAAGACTTAACTGGGCAATGTTAGTTTAATGTCCCTACGTTTGGGGGGTTGTGTAGGAGAGTAGGATCTGCTTCACATGGGTACCCCCACTTTTTGCTGATGCTTCACTGTTTTTCGACATTAGTCTGGCTGGGGCCCTGCTAATCAGAACCCCAGCCTAGCTGCTTCCTCTCTAAAATGGTTTCCATGTGCCTTAGGCACATCACTGATTGGGATCTGGAGTGCCCTTATAAGTCCCTAGTATATGGTATACTATGTACCAAGGGCATAGGTACCTCAGAGGCCTGCCAGGGGCTGCAGCATGTATTATGCCACCCTGGAAGGCCATCCAAACTGATACCACAGGTCTGCTACTGCAGCCTGGGTAAGGTGGTGCATGCACCCCTTACTGTGATATAGGTTACCTATAGCACTAAATACATACACACATATAAACCTATAAGTCACTCCTAAGGCAGGCCTTATCAATCCTAAAGGCAGAGTGCATGGTTCCTATGTGAGAGGGTGCCCCTGCATGAGCAGGGCCCCTCTGCAGCGTTCGGAGACCATCTCTGATGCTGTTTGTAGTGCAGCCTGACCATATACTCTTAAGCGCATTATATCCTCGCTGTAAAATGCTAACTTTGGAATGGCTGCACCTAAACATGTCGTGTTTGGTGTCAAACATCTTGGAATACTACCCCCGCCAATCCTGGCGGCGGGGGTAGCATTCCACCCTTCTAGAGGGAAAGACATGTTAACTCTGACTAGTCCGGTAACTTCTTTCCAGAGCCCTGGCATCACAAAATGGATGCTGCTGCCACAGACACGAGTCTGGCCTCCTGCTGCTGGACGAAACTCCGGCAGGGGAGGCCTGGACAATAGGTTTCCTGTCCCAGGGAGGTGTGACCACCTCCCCAGACAGGATAATGTGTATTGGGGCTGGGCGGGAGCACTTCGGGTGCTTTGAAGTCCTGCACTGGGGGCACATTTGGTGTCCCTATGCATACCCCAGTTCAAACCGGATCAGGGCTTGCAGCCCCTGCTTTGGCGCGAACTGGACAAAGGGAAAGGGTGTAGCCACCCCTCTGCCCTGACCCACCCATAGGTGGGGACACAGAGTAGTCCAACCCCTATCTTTGGTATAAAGGTAGGAACCCAGTCCTTAGGACTTTAGATTATCCCTGGACGAAACTCTGTAACTGAATCCTGGACCTTTGACGCTCTACTCACGATTAGAGGACAGAAGAATCTCCCTTGGGGTCAAGGAGTGACTCCCCTGCTTGGCAGGCACCAAAGAAGCATCTGTCCGGTTCGCATTTCTGAAGCTCCCGTCGGACGCCGAAGTCATCGCATCACCAGAGGTGGATTTTCAGACTTCCCCGAGGCTACCCTGAGTCCCCAGCAAAGCTGAGGTCTGTGGCTATCGTGGGTGACTTGAGACCGTGACCCCTGGACACCGAGCACATTTGCAAGTGCATCCTCTTCTGGGTCTCCCAAGAAGTCGTGCTTTGGGCTCCGAGTAGCCCTAGCCTCCAGCACCACCTGCACCGAAGATCACTGGCCTCCACTCCACGAGTGTCCTGTAAGCCAGATCCACGTGCGGCATCACGAGGCTCCTTCGCGGTCGCTAGCCTGTTGGCTAGTAGCCCTTAACGAAGGCCAATCCTTTTTAACTTGGCATCTTGGTTGCTCCAGGCCTGCCCTCATTTACCCTCGCTGGGTGAGTTCCACAGACCTTGCTGGTCTGCACCATCGACGATCTACATCTTCACCGAGACTTGCCGTTGCCAAGGCTTGTTGGGTCCAATCCGGTCGCCGACACCTCAGCACTCGACAGACATCGTGTCCCAGCCCGAATCCTGCTCCTGGTCGCCAACAACGCCTCCTGGACCTCGTGGCTGAAGAGTCAAGACGACCGTCAACGCACCTGAAGCACTCGACATCGGTGGGCATCTGTCCATCGCCTTCCTGGTCACTGGCTAGTGACCCAGACTCTGTCCCCTCTGCTTTCAGGTTCTTCAGAACTCCGATCCACTCTTGGATCCACCCGGACACTTTTCTCTTGGCCGCCAGCAGCACTTTGCAGCAGATCGCCATTCGAATCGACGACGAAACCCGACCCCGAAAGGCACCTATGCACCCGGCTTCCCTGGGTGAGGTAACACGAGTACTCCGGTGCTCCCGTGGGTAGAGACTCTTCAAAGTCCTAGATCTCAAAGGGTTTTGTCCAAGTCCTCTTTTAAGTGTCCCTTTTCTCTAATTTCCCGATCCCGACTTTCTCCATAGAAGTCAACGGCGTATCGCGGTTGTGTATTTACACTGCTCGCGTCTCCCGTGGGTCCCCTGTGTCACTACCTTGGGTGGTTCCTTGTGGTCCAAGCACTTCTAGAGGCTCTAGGCCTAGTGTCTAGTTCAGTCGTGGTTCGCATACCACTTTATTGGTATATGGTTTGGTACGCCCCTAGGGCCCAAACGTGTATTTGTGCTATTACTGTGTTTAAATAACTTCTAACTTATGTACTTCGAACTCTAGCCTCATAAAGAGACTAGAGGGGTGTGTTTAGCAATAAATACATATATTTTGAATATATACCTGGTGTGGTGCTCTTTCATTTGATCACTCAAGAGATTATAGACTGGTAAAACAAGCTGCTTTACATTCCTTCAAGACTTAGCCTGAAGGCTGCTCTCCATAGCTACCACTAGGATAGCTTTCAATAAGGTTGTCTTTAACCTATCTCCAATAAGGGGTTGTTTGGACTGGTGCAAGGTGCCCACTATAATTAGTGGACAGCATATGCCAGGCCAACTTCTCACAGCGCTGGGATGTCGTGCGCTTCGGTGTACGTCTCCAGACGATCTACCCAGGCTTACCGGCTCCAGTGGCGTTACCCAGGACATGCTGTTGGCTACTGGAGGTGGACTTGTGGGGTAGCCCCTCCGGACAATGACTTGCGGTGCACTGAGTTCGGCCCACCGGAAGAGCTGAGCGGGTGTGCAGCCGGCGATGATGCAGCAGGCCTGGTGGCTGGACGGTGACTTGTGGTGCACTGAGTTAGTGGCACCTGAGGCCCTGCGTCCGGCACGGGCCAACCGCCACGTGGCGATGACTTGCGGTGCACTGAGGTAGGACCACCGGAAGAGCTGAGCAGGTGTGCATCATGCTATAATGCTGGAGGCTGGACGGTGACTTGTGGTGCACTGAGTTCGGCCCATCGGAAGAGCTGAGCGGGTGTGCAGCCTGCGATGATGCAGCAGGCCTGGAGTGGCGGACTGGAAAGGATGTGTCTGTTACTTGCTGTACTGCAGTGTGGTCAGAAGGCAGCAGTAGCCAACTTGCAACTCCGCGGTGCAGTGCCGCTAGGTGTGCTGGGGGCCTGTTGCACAGAATCCAGCGATCGGCTGAGGAGGCTGCCAAGCTCATGGAGCCCGGCCTTGGAGATTTCACCGGCACGTGGTGGGCCCTCTTGGAGAGACGCCGGTGGCGGCAGGTGAGCAGTGAGGCCTGGGTGCGCAGGGGCGGGCATTCACCGCTGGGTGCAGGTCGGGTCTGGGGATCAGCGGGCTGGGGTGCGGCAGGCGCACAGGATCGCGCAGGCACCACCGGTCACGACGACGGCCTCGTGGCAGGGTGAGGGATGCCGCCCTGGCAGACACACCACTGCAGGCGATGACGAGATGTGCGCCGGGTGGCGTGGGACGTAGCCACCTCGTCGCCGGTGTGACTTTGCCTGTTGTAGGTGGTCGGCCACGTGTGTGTAGGCCTATGGTCAGGATATGGCGGACACAGAGCCACACGCAGTAGTTACTTCGGTGGCCGTCCCGGAAGTGAACCACTTCCTGAGCCCCGGCCAATTTAGTCACTCCCCTATGCTGGACTGGCGTGCGCCGGCCCTGCCCACTATGCTTACGCTTACAGGGGGGCCAACATGGCTACTTGTCCAAGGTGTTCCCCACTGCCTGTGATGACATGGTTGCATCCATTGTCCACGACACTACAGACTCCAGCAGTATGTGTCCACATGGACATGTCTGTGCTCTGCATACTCAAGACTGTCCAGCACATCACCGCCACACTTGGCATTGTGTACATTGTTATTCATAGGTCCATTGCCTCCTTCGCACAATCGTGGTTCCCACCTCTCCCCACATTCTGCAGATGTGTGGCAGAGTGGCTATGCCTTAGTGTATGGTTTGTCCACATTTCTGGCCCCTCTTACCACGGTTACTTGTGTTGTCGTGTCTGGCAGGTGTGCATGTTGGTTGGCATGTTGAATGTGATTTTGTTACGTGTCCATTCCCACAGTTGTGCGTTGTGTGATTGTGGAATTGAGGTGTGTGGTGTGTTCCGTTGGTACTTACCAACGAGCAGTCCATTTCCATAGGTGCCATCCTGAAAGCGCTGGTTGATGATGGACTGTTGGAAGATGTATGAATCATGCACACTGCCTGGGAAGTTGGCGATGACATTGGTGAACAGTCCCCGGTGGTCCACTATTGCCTGCACATTGATGGAATGCGTGTGCTTCCTGTTGCGGTAATTGTGTGCAGTGTCGGCAGGGGGCACAAGTAGGACATGTGTGCAGTCGATTGCCCCCAACACGTGCGGGAATCCAGCTATGGCGTAGAAGCCTTGCTTGGTCTCTAGCTGTTCCTGTGGGGGAAGTGAAGGTGATGGGGTATGAAACTGATGATGGCATCCAAGACAGGTGTGATGGCCTTTGATAGGGCTGGCTGTGAGACTCCTCCGACTCTGGCAGTTGTTGGTTGGAAGGTACCAGAGGCCAACAGGTGCAGCACAGCAAGCAGCTTTGTCTGCGGAGGGATGTTGGTTGTCCGCTGTGTTGGTACCGTCAGCCTGTGGGCAATGTGGGTCATGATGCGGAGGATGGTTGTCCTTTTGAGCCTGTAGTGGGCAATGACATCCTCTGGGGTTAAGTCTGTGAGGCTGATGCATTTTCGGAAGGTCCGCTGTCTTGTTCTGCGCTGCCTCGGTGGTGGTCCGGGGGGTGGTCCTGGGGGGTGGCGGTGGGTGTTGTGGCCCTCTTGGGTCTCCAAGCTGCATGATTAGTAGCTCCATGGCATCTGTTGGTCTTCAGATGTGGCTCTGGCCTGGGCTCCCTTTGTACTGCAGGTTTTCGTCCTACTTAAGACCAGTAAAAAGCAGGTGTTAAGTCCCTGCTGCTAACGCGCCTTATCGCCTGTTTTTGTCCGGCATCGCAGATCTGGCTGGTCGTTGAGAATATCGCGAAGTGGTGTTTTCGTGTGTTTTTGCACGAACGCCTACTCTGCATATCATTAGCGTTAATTGTCGCTCTCATCCGTGGCGATGTGTTTTGCGGCAGCTATCGCAGGAAAACTGGCGATGTCGGCAGTTTGCACCAGCTTGTGAATAGGGCAATAAGTCTATCGCCACTTTTGCGGCGCTAAAGTGCCGATAAATCGGCGATGACTCCTTGAGAATATGCCCCTATATTTCCTAAATCGAATCTTTTTGGTAGACAACCACACAATGTCTCCAGGTCTGTAGTGAGGACAGGGTCCATGTCGTTTGTCTGCTGTTTTCTTGTATTTGACCTTTGCTTCTTTCAGATGATGTTGTGTTTCTTTTATTGCTTTTTGTATGTGAGCCACTCTTTCATTTATGTTTGGATATTTAGTGTTATTGATGGGATGTACGAATGGAATAATCCTTGGGTGAAAACCATATGTGCTGTAGAAAGTGGCTGTTTTAGTAGACTGATGATTTGCACTGTTATATACTACCTCTGCTATCCACAATAGATCTACCCTTGAATCAGTGTTATATTCTACATAATAACGGAGATACTGCTTTAAGGTTTGAGTTAGAGGTTTTGTCTTCCCGTCTGTTTGTGGATGGAACCTAGTGGATTTAGCTGAGGTCATGTGTAAAGCCTTACACTAGACCGTCCAGAACTGTGCAGTGAACTGTGGATCTCTGTCGGAAATAATGGTTTTAGGAAGACCATGTAACCGGACGATGTGAACCAATAACAGATGGGCCAATTGTCCTGCAGTAGGCACTTGTGAACAGGCAATGAAATGTCCTATCTTGGTCAGGCTGTCTACTACCAGAATGACAGTACACCCTTTATCTCTAGGCAGACCCACAAAGAAGTCTAGAGATATTGTTTCCCAAGGTTCATTAGGTGTGGGCAGCGGTCGTAACATCCCTGGAGGTTTTCCATGATCTGTTTTTGCTTGATGGCAGCACATACGAGTACGTACAGTTTCCTGAACATCTTGACGCACTGAGGGCCACCAAAACTGTTTCGAAATCCTATCCAAGGTTTTTTCTATTCCGTTATGACCAGCGCTTGGTAAACAATGACACCAATGTAACACTTCTTGTTGTCTTACTTTGATAGGTACCAACAATTGTTTGCCAAGAAACGGAAGGCCTTGAATTACCTTCCACTGAGTGTTTTTCTTTAACTATTGTTTCCAGTAAGAGTTTTTTATAGCATCTTGTATCTTTTGGAGAAAATACTGTTTGTACTGCTCCAATAACCTGAGTGGGTTTCAAAATAGACTGTATTACCTGGCCTTTTGTTGTCTGAACAGAATCCTGTCTTGAGTGGGAATCTGCCTTTCTGTTTCCAGATCCTGGTCTGTAGGTTACAATGAAGTTAAATTCGGCAAAGAATAGCATCCATCTGAGCTGTCTGGGGGACAATGTACGAGCTGACCTCATGAATTGTAAATTACCATGGTCTGTATACACCGTTACCAGTAGTTGGACTCCCAAAAGATAGTGTCTCCATTCCCTGAATGCACTTTTTATTGCTAGCAATTCTTTTTCAGCAATAGTATAGTTGAGCTCAGCTTCATTAAGCTTATGGGACATATAAGCTACAGGATGCATCTGTCCAATTGCATCATCTCGTTGGGATAAAATGGCACCTATGGCGACATTTGAGGCGTCTGCCTCCACAATGAACGATTTCTTTAGATCAGGATGAGCAAGTATTGGAGCTGAGGTAAAGGCCTTTTTCAACAACTCAAAGGCTTGATTTGCTTCTCCTGTCCATTGAAAAGACACATTCTTTCTTAACAACTTGGTTATAGGAGACACCACCTGTGAAAACTGATGAATAAATCGCCTATAAAAATTGGCAAATCCCAGGAAACATTGCACCTCTCGTACTGTAGTAGGAGGAGCCGATTCACTTACTGCCTTAATCTTACGCTCAGCCATTTCTTGGCCTTTCGGTGTCAATATGACTCCCAAAAATTTTGCACATGGAACACACATTTACTGAGTTTACAGTATAACCCACTGATGTGCAAAGCATGAAGCACTGCTGTTACATATTCGTAATGAATGTTTTCGTTCGCAGAATATATAAGTATGTCATCAATATAAACTACAGAAAAAACATCCAGGAACTCCCTCAAAACATCGTTCAAAAAGAACTGAAATGCTGCGGGGGCATTGCAAAGCCCAAAGGACATGACTGTATATTCGAAGAGGACATAGCGAGTACGAAATGCCGTCTTCCATCCATCCCCCTCTCCCATTCGGACCAGGTGATAAGCCCCTTTCAAATCCAATCGGGAAAAGATTTTTGCTTTCTTTACTTGATCCAAAAAACAGGAATCAACGGCAAAGGATATCTGTTCTGTGCCGTTATGTTGTTAAGGGCTCTGAAGTCTATGCAAGCCCTTAGTTCACCATTCGCTTTGGGGATAAAAAACAAAGGCGAGACCGCTGGTGACTTAGTTGGTCTTATAAATCCATTCTGTAAATATTTGTCTAGGTACTGTCTAAAGTGTTTATTCTCCGGTTCTGTCAGAGCATACATTCTTCTGCAAGGAACCCTTGCCCCTGGGACCAGATCAATTTGGCAGTCATAGGGCCTATGTGGGGGGGTAACGTTTCTGCCTGTCCTTCACTGAAAACATCCTGGAACTTTTGATACTGAGTGGGCAAAATAGTAACCTGTTCAACAGCTGTAGCAACTACATGTGTTGTGGCGATGGCTGTAACCAGAAGAGGCATTGCTATTCTACAATTCTCCCTACACCAAGAGGAATCGAAACACACTGTCCTAGAAACCCAATCAATAGTGGGGTTATGTTTGACTAACCAAGGTAACCCAAGGATTATCCAATATTGAGGGGCTTTAATTATATTAAACCTCAGATGTTCCCCATAGGACCTCCAAATTTTGGGTATGGAAACAGATAGGACCCGAAATTAGATCCCTTCCATCCACTGTAACCACATTCTCAGGCTTCGCTTTTCTCTCTACTTGGACATGTAAATCATGTGCAAACTGATCATCCATAAAAAGTCCAGTGGCTCCAGAATCAATCATAGCCTTCACGTCCTTCCACCCTTTTCTAGTACGCAACGCCATAGTCAGAAAGAAGTGTTCCTTAACTGGCACATTCAATTCACTTATTGAGGGAACGGTAATATTGTCCAAGAATTCCCCTACTCCTATTCCTGGGCACTCTAGTTTTTTGCCATCTTTTCTGTGACAGCCATTACTGACTTCTTGAACCCTACTCTGTTTTTTGTTTTCACTAAGCAATTCTTGATGAAATACCCTTTTCGCCCACAATAGAGGCAAAGGCCATTTTTCCTCCTCTGCTCTCTTTCTTCTCGGGACAAGGAAGCACAAACTGATCCTATTTCCATGGGTTCTGAGGTAGGTCCAATATTCCCCCCTGAACTTCTAGGTTTTTCCACACGAAATTTGGATCTTTCTACTCTGCGTCTTTCCCCCCTATATTCACTTAGACGATGATCCAACTGTAAAGTAAGGTTAATTAAATCAGTACAAGTGGACGGTTGAGGATCGATTTGTGCTAACACATCTTTTAGCTCATCCCTCAATCCTTGATGGAAAAGAGCTGCCCTCTTCTCTTCAGGCCACCGGGTCTCAGCTATTAACCTCTGAAAGGTATTGATGTAAACCACCAACTCCAGATTCCCCTGTTTCAATTGTAGTAACTCTGTCCGCTGAAAAGGTGGTTGCTCTACAATCAATCGCTTTTCCGAATTCTTTCCGAAATTCTTCCCAATCATATACCAAAGGGTCGTCCTTCCTTACAAACGGTACCGCCCATTGCGCCGCATCACCAGCCAAGTAAGAAATCATAAACACCACTCTGTAGCAAAAGCCCTGGGGTGACATGTAAAGTGTAACATAATCTGAGTGAGAAATCTGAACTTTAGTAACATCCCCATGATAATGTTCTGGTGCTGCTAAAGGTATAGGGGCAGGGATCTCTACGTTGATGGGTGGAACTGAAGTGGCGCCTCCTTCATTAGTCCATGAACCTCCACTCCCAAAACGATTCGCGGAAGCATCAAAAGTATTTCTTTGCATCCTATCGAGTCCCATGTAATGCAGCAGTTTCAGCCCTGGATGTAACCACTTCCTGCTGGACCACCGCTAATCCCAGTAATACGTCTTCTAAAGTGGCCATCTTGTCCCAAAACTGATCAGGAGGACTGTAATTCGTGGGCAGATTATTCTGTTAGAGTGCGACCTTCTGAATCCTCAGGATCGGTTTGAGGCACAAGTGGGTCCACCCCTTGATAGCCTCAATTCAGAAATGCTATAATAGCGCAGGAGCTTGAGGTGATCAAGCGAGGGAAGGAAAGGATGGGGACAGCAGGGAAGGAGACCTGGAAAATCAGAACAAAACACCATTAGAAGATGCCTATACAAGGTTTTGTTTTATATTAATGATTTTGCTTAACCTATTACCTGTAAAGTAAAATAAGAACGGTCTGTACCAATGTGGAATACAAGGAATGGATTGTTCCTTCCTGAATACTGTTTCTCTGTCATAGAAACACTACAAAGAAAGAAGAGTATTTAACAGTGGATCCTATACACAAAATATGCCTTAAATTGCGTCCTTCTATAAGTTATGTACCCACCGAAACAAAAGGACTGCCACACTTCACAGGGGGAGAATCCACTTGATAGACCTCAGAACACCCATGTTAAATACGGCAAATGAGAAATAATACTTATGAGGTATGAGCAACATAGAAAGGAGTGTATTGAGTCAATAGCATTTTTCTGTACAGAATTCAATTCGCCTTTCTGTACCAATGTGGATTCAATCACATCCAGAGTAAAAAGAACAAATAAAGTCACAAAGATACTTGCCACTCCTGTGACAAAGCACCCTTTCAACTGAGTCTCGCAAAAGGTTGTCAAAGAAAGTACAGATGAGCATGTTATTCTAAGCAGAGTATACCATAGGCTTCCAAGTACTCCCTCCAAGAATGATTCCTGCACTGGCAATGGAATGGTCCAGATAGCTGTTGCTTAGTTCAAATCCCCATAAAAATCCAGCTGGGAGTAAAAGAAAACAAACAAGGCAGAATATACCAACCAAAACACCAGGGAGTTCTCAGTAAAGATACTGGGCAAAAACAAAGGTAAACTCCAACAAAGGGCCGAGTAAAAACGGAACGGCTACTGCCTTACCGCACCACTTCTGAATCACCGCTCTGCAACTCCTCAAAACACCGCATCTTTGAAACTGAAGGAATAATCTGTGCGGAGGTGAACCCAGAAATGTCTTTTAAACATTTCTGGTTCATGACGTGATGACGTTGCGTTTTCTTTCCACATGCAATACCGTTGAGGAATCAGCGCTTTACTCACTGTAAAATCCCGGGACTCCCACCACTGCAGAGTCTTTCATATGCATGCAGGTAGGCTGTGAGGTCAACACAGATGTCCTGTATGTGGCCCGAATGATCGGTTTCTTTGATCATGGCAGTGTTCAACACGTTACCATGCAGGCTCCCCTTTCGAACCATAACAAACAGTAGGAGTGATAGTTGCATTAGTAGATGCACCTGATAAAACAGGAAGTACTTCTACTTCTGGTGCCCTGGTACAGTGGGTACACCTCAACCCTCAGTTACACCTGCTCTTGGTCTTCCCGTCACTGGCTCCTGGGGTGTTGGCCCTACAGGAGGAGGGGGTGATATGGAGGGGGTCTTAAAATTAATGAATCACCTAAGAAGCCCTCTTCTTCATCCTCATCCAAACTTATGTCTTTCTCTCTCGCTCTGATGATCTTTAATCTGATGCTACCTCTTGCCTGCTGTCTCCTTCTTATTCTTGCTCACTATCAGTCGCGGCTCCTGGAGGGAGTGCTGCGGGGCGGTGGGGCGGGGCAGGGGAGGGGCAGGGTGGGGGGTAGTAAACTCCGGCATACGGCCGAACGGAGGTAAGTACATAAATAAATAAAAAAAACGAATTACATTGTGCGCGCTGCAACGCCAAATGGCGATGCGGCGCGCGCAATGTAATTTGTTTTATTTATTTATTTATGTACTTACCTCCGTTCGGCCGTATGCCGGAGTTTACTACGCCCCACCGCCCCGCAGCACTCCCTCCAGGAGCCACGACTGCTCACTATTGCAGGATAAACACCCACAGTCTTACTCCCAAGCTCATGGTTTCAAATTCAAACCTCTTTCAACTTCAACCAATTAATAACAGTCTGTCTAATCTGAGTCTTCATACTCACCTGAATTCCCAGGACTTCTGTGGAAATAAAGATCTTCCACCATTTCCTGCTGAGGTTAATCCTTAGTATCAGAGGAGCCGACTGACACCAATGACTGACCCCGGGGGAAGGCGGAAGGCAGGGAGAGAGAGAAAGAGAGAGATGGTTGTGGTGTACTTGGAGCTCCTGTCAAAAGAATTACAGGTGTGTGTTAATCCTTTTGAGCAGGACCCTTAATACTCTAGTGGTAAGGTCCATTCCTTCTGCCAGAAAACATAATATGTGACAAAAAAACACAGTTTCTTTACGAAACCATACATTAATTCTTTACAATCAGCTTGAGGATGCTTTTCTTGCCACTACCCACCCCTTTTCAGTTATTTGTGGCTTACCTCCCCAATCCCTAACCCCACTTGCAGAGAACACCATAGAGTTTACCCTTCTACTTCCCATAAGGGAAGACTGGACTTAGGCGAATAATTGATCTTGTTCAAGAAAGGTTCATTTAGAGATTTTTTGGGTTGTGAGTCCTTGAGAAAATATCAGACAAGAACAACTGAAAGAAATTCGAGTCCACTTGGAAGTCTTTTTTCTCTTTCTTCTGCTAAAACTTCCCCTTTTAAATTCAAACTGTAAGGGTGTCCTTAAGGAAAGGAAAAACCAAAAATGAGAGGTTGATGGTTATTGCACTAACCTGAGGTTCATATAATGGGTCAAAGTAGATGGCTCTTTGAGCGGCACTGAGATAAAGATGGTCGTAGTCAAGGCGAAGGGGGCGTAGGAGTGCCAGCTGAACTACCAGGTTTCAGGGTTCAAGATTATAGAAACTCATTTCAAATTAACAGGATCCAAGAGAGATTGCAAGTCCCTAGGCAACAGTGCCCAGGTTACTCTTGTCACAGGTGGCGGAGCTCAGGATGCACTGGCAGTACTGCTGAGAGACACAGCTCTCTCTTTAGATGGATTGATGAAGCCAAGTGGAAAGCCACACTTTAAACACTGTATTTCTAGTCCGTCATATATGTGTAGAATGCTGCCTGCCAATCGGAAGACAGTCTCCAGCAGGGAACAGGTGCATTGAAACAGAGGCCCCGAATTAGTCAGCAGTCATTTTATAAACAAAGACAAAATATCAGAAACTCAGACACTGTTTTGCCTGCTGCGATCAGCAGGAGCGGAGCACACCTCATAAATTTGGGTGCCAGCAGACAGGAAGCTGCTTGGCATTCTAGTCGATCTAGCCTGCAGCTTCCCGCTGTCAGGTTCACTCACTTTGCTTCCAGGGTCCCGTCCCGTTGCTTTGGCGTCCTCGGCTGCGTCTCGCGCAGAGAATCCTCTCATCCATTTTTCGTCGGATACTTCTACGGCTGCCCCTGCTCCTGCATTTTTGGAATTCCTGTAATACAAAAGGAGGAGAAACACCATTAAAGCATCAATGCTCAGTAAAAAACAGCTGGGTGTAAGGTGCTCTGCGCGATCTCTTATTTTAAAGTGATATTGAGCAGTACTTATCTGAAGTTCCATCTTGTCAAGTGGATTCCGTATTGTGAACTCTAGCTTCTGATGACTAAAGCTATGGACAAAAAGCATAATTAATGGATTTGCTTTTTTCTAAAGGATAGAAACAAGTTTAAGATTGCTTTCTGTACACTATTTTTAAGACTCAATATTTTTGATAATTTTGACTATTGCTTTCTGACTAGAAAAGAAATACATTTAGGAATGTATTGATTTTCCTTTCCTTTCCCTTTCTTCCTTTCTTTCTTTTGTCTTAATTTCTAGTCAGTAGTATGAGCCTTCATACGACCAGAACAGTAATATCGGAGGTATGACTTTCTATAGAGAGTACATGTTCTAATCCCACCTGTCGCTCTTCTATTTTGTCATTTAGGAGGAGTCTTGAATAGCCCAGGGTAGACACTTGCACCACAGCACAGTCTTTGTGGGACACTTGTTCTTTCTCTTCCCTTTCCTCTTTCCTGTTGATCAGGGTTGGCTTTGACTATCGTTGGGCTTCCTTAGTCGAGGGAGAAGTTGGGAGCTAGCATCTTGTCTTCCTATTGCTCCTGCGGAAAATAAGGTGAGATTCTGACAGAACGCCAAGCCCACGTCGAATGTCTGCCTGAGCGATATGGAAGCACAAAGTATCACCTTACAATATCTTGTACACATGATTTGCTACTTACAAAAGGAGACACAGGTGCTAACTCAGAGAGTAGACATAATACAAAGCATGGGAACCACTAATCCAGCACCAGTAACCAGTATGGGAGCCTCGAGTGGAATACATGTTACTACTCCTCCTTTGATTCCTTTGGCAACACCCGAAAGGTTCACTGGGGATCCTGTGAAATTTGCTACGTTCATAAACCAATGTTAACTGCATTTCATGTGCAAAGCATCATGCTTTCCTACAGATCAGTCAAAGGTAGCTTTTGTGTTATTGTATTTAGAGGACACCTTCGGCCACCTGGTCCATTTCCTTAGAAGAACTTAACGATCCTTTGCTGTATAATTACAACTCTTTCAATCTGAGCTAAAAAGATTATTTGATCGTCATTCTTTTATGCAATCAGTAGATTCAGAGTTACTGAATGCACGGCAAGGTGGCAAAGATCTTATGACATACATTTGTAACTTCAACTGACTAGTCGCAGAAGCATGATGGCCAGATACCAAATGCAGTTCTGTTTTATAGGAGACTAAGAGATGATCTGAAGGACCTTTTGGCCCAAGTAGTAGATCCTCCCGAATTCTGCAGTGACTTAATTGATATAGTAGTGAAACTGGATCATAGACTCAATGAAAGGTGTAGAGATAGAGGGCACTCTTATGCTAGGGTATGCATATCCAAGGAAAGAAAACCAGAAAAAGAAAAGACTCCAGACGAACCAAAGCATATGCAAATAGGTAGTATACGTGGACCCTTAAGTGAGGAAGAACGTCAAAGACGTTGTGATATGAAACTTTGTTTATATTGAGGAAAAAAGGGTCATTTCCTACCTGACTGTGCATTGAAGCGAAAGAAAAGAGGGGAGTTGGAAAGTAACATCTCCAAAGCCTGTTGAAACAAGTGTTTTGGGCATTTCTGGTCTCATAGTCTCAAAAACCTTGGCACAAAACACTTCTTTGCACACTCCTCAGCATTTTTTTTTAATAACACTCACATATCATGGGAGGAACATTCTACTGTTCAAATCATGATTGATTCCGGTGCTACCGCAAACTTTATGGATTTATTGTTGCCAAACACTTAGGTGTTCCCACCTTGCCTAAAGATATCATAGATGAAGTAAAAAACATTGATGGAAGTACCATCAAGTCAGGTCCTATCACCCATTCCACTACGGATCTTTGTTTAACCATTCAAGATTCCCATAAGGAAATGGTGCGATTTGATTTAATTCAAACTTCTCAGTTCCAGGCAATACTATGCATTCCTTGGCTCACAAAACACAACCCAGATATTGATTGGGTTAAACACACCATTACCTTCCGATCTGATCTCTGTACTAAACATTGTAGGCAGAACAATGAGGCTCAAAAGGAAGTTATGGCTACAGTGGAAATTACAACTCCAAAGTTACCCTCATGTTATCACAACCTTGCAGAAGTATTCGATAGAACAAACGTTACCGCCCTTCCTCCTCACCAACCCTATGATTGTCGGATCGACTTGGTGCCTGGGGCTCAAATTCCTTGCAGCAGGATATATGCTTTGATGGAGAAAGAAAATGTCTATCTCCGTCAATATCGTGACAAGTTGTTCAGCATAGGTTTTATTAGACCTTCACGTTCTCCAGCCTCTTTGCCTTTGTTTTTCTTACCCAAGAAGGAGGGTGGTCTTGGTCCTTGCATTGACTTTAGAGCCCTCAACAACGTTAGAATAAAAAATTGTTACCCCCCCCACACCCCCAGCCTCTGATACATTCACTGCTCGGCCTAGTTAAAAGTGCCAACATTTTCACCAAATTTGACTTAATAGGGGCATACCACTTGGTACTGGTTAAGGAGGGGGGGCAAGTGGAAACCCTCTTTTCGTACCAAATTTGTGCTATATGAGTACTTGGTTATGCCCTTCAGCCTCAGTAATCCTCCAGCTGCCTTCCAGTTCTTTATAAATTAGGTTTTGAGGGAATATCTGGACATGTGTGACATTGCTTATATCGATGACATCTTGATCTACTCCTCGTCTGTTATTGAACACGAAAAACATGTTAGAGCTATTTTGGAAAGACTGAAGGAAAATAAGCTGTTTGTAAAGTTAGAAAAGTGTGAGTTCCATGTCCCTGCTGTTTCCTTCTTGGGGTCTGTGTTATCAGCTCAGGGCGTTAGCCTGGACCCACAAAAAGTTGTGGCTGTTGCCCAGTGTAAATCTCCTCAGTCAGTGAAGGAAGTACAGAGTTTTCTGTGATTTGCTAACTTTTGTTCTTCGCTTCATTGAATATGTTTCTACCTTAGCTTCTCACATTACTTGCTTGCTATGTAAGGGTAGGAAGTTCCAGTGGACTGAGGAAGCAGAAAAGGCTTTTTGACAACTCAAGGCAGCTTTTACTAGCACTCCAATCCTACAACATCTAGGCCCCACTCAACCTTTCATTTTAGGAGCAGCTGCATCTCAGGTAGCAGTGGGGGGAGTGTTCTCACAAAGAGATTTAGGTGCACATGCATCAAAATAGTCAATACCGATTCTTTAATTGCGATTTTTAAGGAATCGCAATTAAAGAATCGCTATTGCCTATGCATGTAGGAATCGCAAAAAAATGTGCGATTCCTACACATTCCTTAGGGCCTAGAGGCCCATAGGAATGAATGGGAATGGCATGCACAATTTGCCCTTCCCTCTCCACTGATTTGGATGGAGCCGTGGAGGACTTTACGAGTTGGATCTCGCAGGCGGTGGAACATCTAGCCCCGCCCTCCTCCAATAAGCGGGTAAGAATCTCCCCTTCTAAACCCTGGTTTTCAAGCGAGCTTAAAGAGCAAAAACAGTATTGTAAAAAACTAGAAAGGTGCTGGAGACTGGCCTACTGCCCCCTTGCCAAAACAGCACTTAGAAAGGCCCAGAAAGCATACTATGCCTCCATTAGTCTGGCTAAAAGTCGTCATTACGCAGAGCGTATAGCTCAGTCTAGAAATAATGCCAAAGAGATCTTCTCAATAGTTCAGAGCTTTGTGACCCCTTGCGCGGAGGATGTCACACTACCTACCTCGGATACATGGTGTGAGAAACTTTCGAGTTTCTTTATTGATAAGATTCAGGCGATACAAGTCAGCTTCTGGTCGGCTACTTTTGGCCTGGAAGAGCCACCCCTCCAGAATATCTCTGGATCTAGCTCACTTGCTCTTGGCTCTTCTTTTTCCCTGACTGAATTTTCCCTTGTCGCGCCTAAAGACACAATGATTATCCTTAAATCATTGAAATCGGGCTCCCCGGCCGACCCCTGTCTAGCTCGGCTACTAGCCGCTGTTGCAGAAGTGGTTAATCCAGAGGTTAATGTCCTCATTAATATGTCCCTCCAAACCGCCACTGTTCCACTTGTGTGGAAACAGGCCAAACTCCTTCCTTTGCTTAAAAAACCTTCTCTGTATCCCTCCAATCCTGCCAACTCCCGCCCTATTTCACTTCTCCCGGCCGTGGCCAAGGTGTGCGAGAAAGCGGTTTTCAAACAGCTCGTTAATTTTGTAGAAACTTCTGGCCTGCTCCATCCTGCCCAATCGGGGTTCAGAGCTACATATAGTACAGAGACGGCACTTGTGGAAATATCAAAGGCAATCAGAGAGTGCTTAGATGTTGGCAGGAGAGCGGTTCTGATTTTATTAGACCTCTCTGCCGCCTTCGATACGGTGCCACACTCTCTGTTACTAGCCCGTCTCGCAAACATTGGAGTTTCTGGCCTAGCGTGGAACTGGATTAAGTCATTTCTGGAGGATAGATCGCAGCAAGTATGGCTACCTCCATTTTCCTCGGCCCCTCGAAAGGTGACTACTGGAGCGCCGCAGGGCTCCACCCTGAGCCCTCTTCTTTTTAATCTATATCTCACCCCCTTGATCTATCTTGCAGAGAAGCTGGGAGCAAAGATCATCGCTTACGCGGATGATACCCAGCTCCTCTTTACTTGGAAGGATACTGATATATCCCCAATCCAAGCTAGAGACTGTCTTACAGCAGTCTTTAAATGGCTTGCATCAGCTCAGCTGAAGTGCAACGAGGATAAGTCAGAGATTCTCCTATATGGATCCTTTCCTCCGCAGTTCAGGGAAGCTCTCTGGCCGACTGACTACCCCCTACCCAGTTCTACGGGTCAGGCAGTCAAGAACTTGGGGGTCTGGTTCAATGAGAATCTTCGGTTCTCTACGCAAATAAAGAAACTGGCAGGTCAGTGCTTTGGCACAATGAAATCTCTTAAGAAATTCCTGCCCCTGTTACCCAGGACAGCTAAGGAGATGGTTACTCGTGCCCTGATTCTCACTCGCCTTGATTATGCCAACGCACTTTACATCGGCCTGCCAGGATACCAGCTTAAGAAACTCCAAGTCATACAAAATGTGGCGGCTAGAGCTTTGCTTGGCATCCCGGGCAGGTCTAGCGTAAAACAACATTTGCATGATCTGCATTGGCTTCCCGTGGCTCAAAGAGTCAAATTCAAAGCCCTCACTTTGGCCCATGCAGCCCTCCATGGATCTGGCCCACTCTATCTGAGGAAACGTTTCAGTTTTTATTCTCCACGAAGACATCTACACTCAGCCTCGCAGTGTCTGGCAGCGATTCCCCGCTTTCGTCTTGTTAGAGTCTGAGGCAGCTCCCTATCCTTCAAGGCGGCCGAAGCTTGGAACTCCCTTCCATACGAGTTACGGAGCACTCAAGACCCCAGATTGTTTAGGGAGCGATTAAAAACTCTGTTGTTCACTTAATCTGCAGTTACTTTCAGCTCCCCACTGTTTTTACTGGGCTTCCGCGCCGGGACACTCCTGAGTAGCCGTGCGCGCTATAAATGTTTATAACATAACATAACAAGTACCCAATAGGTACTCACAAATTGCGCATGCAATTTCAAGGGTGCAAGGGTGCCAAAAGGACACCCTGTTGCACCCCTGAAATTTCAATTTATCCACATGTTGCGCACACACATGCCCCAAGGGCCTGTGTGTGTGTAACATGGGACTTTGAAAAATGCACTTTAGTGCATTTTTCAAAGAAATCGCAAATTACCATCAACTTGTGATTGACGGTAATTTGCAATTCCTATTCGCAAAATTTTACTGGTTAATGCATTGCATTTAAGGAATCGCAATTTGCGATTCCTTAAATGCAATCGCAATGTAAGTAATCGGAAATTTTGCAATTCCTTAAATTGCGATTTTTGCATTTGGGAAGATGCATCCCAAATGCAAAAATACCGGTCGCAAAGGGGCAGATTCTGTGAATCTGCCCGTTTGCGACCGGTTTTTTCCTTGATGCATGTGGCCCTAAAAGTCTGGTAATCTACATCCTGTTGCATTCTTATCCCATAGATTGAGTCCGGCAGAAATTAATGACTCAGTTGGGGATAGGGAATTGTTTTCTATATAAAAAAGGCCTATGATGAGGGCCATCATTACATTGTTAGTTTATTTTATTTATTTATTTAATTTATAAGGCGCAACAGCTACCCAAAAAGGGTTTCCCGGCGCCGCGCAAAGACACAGACCAGATATTGAGACTTAGTAGCAAAATCCTTTGTTAAAAAGCCAGGTCTTTAATGCCTTGCGAAATTGAACATAGACTGTTTCGTTCCGAATGGCAATGGGAAGGGTGTTCCAGAGTGAAGGACCAAGGAAGGAGAAAGAGTGCCCACCCATTCGAGAAAGCCTGAATCTGGGAACAGTGAATCTTCCCTGAGAAGATGAACGCAGGCGGCGGGAAGGAACATACAGTTTGGCTAGGGAACACAAATAGTGTGGTGCAGTTCCAGTTTTGATCTTGAACATGTATGACAGAGCTTTAAATCGAATTCGATTTTCCACCCTAAGCCAGTGCAAGTCTCGCAAATGGTTGGAGACAGAGGCAGACCTAGGTAAATGGAGGAGAAGTCGGGCTGCAGAATTTTGGACCATTTGCAGCTTGCGGGTCACATCTTTGTTAGCGCCAAGATAAAGAACGTTACCATAGTCCAGTCTTGATGTGATTAGAGCTTGGACTACCGTTCTTTTGGTGGACTCTGGTAGCATCCAAATGATCTTCTTAAGCCACTTGAGGATGGAAAAACAAGTGGCCGCTACCTTTACCACCTGGGCGCGCATTGATAGCGAATCATCAATAGTGAAGCCCAGGTTACGGACTTGGCAAGCTGGCTGAGGCAAGACACCCATCTCACATGGCCAATGTTGTGGGCTCCAAAGATCCTTGTCTTTGCCAAGGATGAGCACCTCCGTTTTCCCCCCATTTAATTTGAGACAATTCGACTGCATCCATGATGCAATTTTACTCAGGCCAGATTGAAGAGGGGACTGCCCCTTTGTTCTCACTGCGGAAAGAGAAAAGATGATTTGAGAGTCATCTGCGTAAAATAGCAAAGTCAGACCTGCCTCTTCAGCTACAGCGGCTAGAGGCCTCAAATACAGATTAAAGAGCAAAGGACTAAGAATGGAGCCCTGAGGGACTCCATACGGTGATGCACAGATTTCAGAGCTGGCCTCCTCAGAAAAGACTTGGAAGGTACGGTTGCCCAGAAATTAAATTAGCCAATTAAGAGCCGGACCGCAAATGCCTACTGATCTCAAGGTATTTGCAAGGATGGAATGAGACACAGTATCAAAGGCCGCGCTTAAATCTAATAGGATAAGGGCAGCTGTCTCTCCATCATCCAGATGTTGCCGTAGTCTTCCCGTGACTCCCAATAGTGTAGTTTCCGTAGAGAAACCAGCTCTGAAACCTGATTGTGTTGAGTGAAGTAGACCTTGAGCTTCCACAAAAGATGTAATATGGAAGTAAATATGCTTCTCAAGGATCTTAGAAAAGGCTGGTAGTAATGAAATAGGTCGATAATTAGATAATACAGCAGGATCTGCAGTGGCCTTTTTCAGAAGGGGGAGCACCATAGCGTGTTTCCAATCAGATGGAACTAGTGCTTCTTCTAATGAAAGATTCAAGAGCTCCAAGATAGTTTGCAGGGATGACGACTCTAATTGTTGGAGCACCGAGATAGGTAAAGGGTCCCTAGGAGACCCAGATTTGATGCTATTTAAAAGTTTTTCGAATGAATCGAGGTTGAGGAGGGGCTATGAGTGCAAACAATTTGGAGATGGTATAATCAAGGGGGTCTGATTAGAAAGGGACAAAGCCCTTAGGATCGGGGTGGGTGTGCATTGAGGAAGGATATCATATTGTTTAGGGGAGAGGCCATCTGTATGTTTGTTAGCTACTTCCGCGTGGATATCTTCAACTTTTTGCACAAAAAAGTTGGCCAAGTCGTCACATTGTATTTTATTTAATGGTGGAGGTTTTGATTGTATTTTTGAACCTGCCAACTCTTTCACCATGTTAAATAACGTTTTCGAAGAATTCAAGGCATTGGTAATGGTAGATGATACATAATTTGCTCGAGCTGATTTACATATCTTATGATAAGCTTTGGTGGCTTTTTTGTAGATATTTTTAGATTCTAGGGCGTAGTCCCTTCTCCATTTCCTTTCCAAAACTTTGCATTTGGCTTTTTCAGTTTTTAATTCTTCATTGAACCACGGAGCCGGACTACGATGAGTAGAATTCCTTTTTAGGGAAACAGGAAGACAAGTGTCAATGGCATTCAGAAGCCAGTCTTGCACTGAACTGGCAAGTGAGTCCACCGTATAATTAGAAATCGGTGGATGAGAGTGTAAAAGTTCATTTAAGATGGTGATGTTTAGTTTTTTCCAGTTCCTGGCAGAGGTGTTCTGAGTAGGAACGGGAGAGCCGGATATTTCTGGGGATCTTACGCTAAATTTAATAATGTAATGATCAGACCAACATAACGGAAGTGCCGGGGAACAGTGCAAATCAGGTAGATTTGAAAAAATAGGGTCCAGTAAATGACCTCCTCTGTGCGTAGGACCAGAGTTATGAAGATGAATGTTAAAAGCTTCCATATCTGATATAAAGTTTACGCTGGTTTTACATGCTGAATTGTTAGTTGCTCTCCATACTGTTACCATCTTAACTAATCACAAAAAATTGAAGTTCTTGAAGTCTGCACTTGCCTGGTCTATGAGACAGTTACGTTGGACACAGTTCTTTAACGATTTTGATTTTGTAATCCAGTTCCAATCCGGTCGACAACATGGGAAAGCCAATGCTCTCTCACATTTGGTGTATGAGATACTTGAAAAACCAAACGAACATCTGCTCACAATCCCAGGTGATCGGATTCTAGGGGCTTTTTACTCAGAAGGACAGTTCACTCACGCAGTGTTACATGCACAGCAATCCAAAGACGGAGAAGCTGTTGCTCGCACACATAATGGACAAAAAACCGATGATTAGATATATGTCATGGGGGCTTGTTTATTCCCATTGCCCCTTTGCAAAAACAAGCACTAGAGTGGTGCCACGCGCATATACTCACTGGACATCCAGAGGAAAAGAAAACTCTAGACCTACTTAGGAGCAGCTAATGATGCTTGATTACATGTACTTAATTGCTTTCTTTAGATATATAAAGCATCATTAACTGCAATTTTCTTTTTCTACTGACAATCGGAAGAGGGGAATCATCCAGGTATATAGCTACACGTAAATAGCCGTATGTACTTTGACACTCACCCACAATAGCGATGTCACTGACTTCCTCTTTCTCTTCTAATTTGTCATTTAGGAGTCTTGAATAGCCCGGTGTATACACTTGCACCACAGCACAGTCTTTGTGGGACACTTATTCTTTCTCTTCCTTTTCCCCTCTTCCGCGTTTATCAGGGTTGGCTTTGACTATCTTTAGGCTACCTTGGCCGAGGAGGAAGTTGAGAGCTAGCATTGTGGCTTCCTGCGGAAAATAAGGTGAGATTCTAACAGGCACCAAAAAAGGGCAGCAGGAAACAGCAGGAAACAGAGGTCTTTAATTGATCAGCAGTGTATAATTAGTCAGTAGCCATTGTCCCAAAATAAAATACCAGACATTCCAGCAGAAATCAAGAACAGCAGGAAACTGAGACCTTTAATTGATTGTCTACATGTTGTTTAAACAAAAATACTAGCCACTTGTACTTCAGTCAACAGACTTGTTTACAGTGTAACACAAACTAAAGTGCATACAATGCCTTTTAAATTAAACACATAGCAGAGTATGAAAAATAAAGTACATAGCAGAGTACATAAACCTGCCTAATTGGAAAATAGTGATGACGATGGGGAACATACAGTACAGGCAGACTGGGGTATGACAGCTCTCATGCATTCAGTGCTTTAAATTGGGCACGTCTGGGTTGAGTTTTCATTTCATACATCACTCCTTTCAAATTCTTAATTTTTCTAACATTAAAGGTACTATTCAAATGAAATTGCATGTCATCAGAAGTGACCTTGTTCCAGTCACTAACCCACAAACAAGTGTGTAAGCTTTTATTGAGGGCCATGTCATAGGCAGGTGTGTTTTCAGGTGGCATTTACTTTCCCTTACAAATAGGAATGGCTGGTATTTAAGTACAGTTACCCTTTTCCTGTACCAAACTCATTCTATTCAATCATGTGTTGCAAACAACAGCAATCTACTAATATCAAGCAGCACACAGCGATAACTAACCAATCCTACCTTGGATCACAATATAATCAACCAATCGCAGAGCGTCCAGTTTAAAGGATAAAACCAAAATTTGTCTACGTGTCTTCCCACAATCAACTAACAAATTGAAGTGTAATTTTGCCATGATGTGAGATCTCAGTTTGACATACCTGAAGCGACACACCTGAAACATTGAACAATTCTTGTCTGCTTTACATAAAAAGAAAGAGGAAAACCAAATCTTTTCTCAGAGAAATAACATGAACAAGGAAAGTAGATTCTTGATCAGCGATAACCTACTTTTGTTCCATGCGTTGCTCCTGTGCACCAAAAACATAAACAGTCACCAATCTGGATCAATATCCATTCACAACTAGACCCTTAGTAAATCCCTATGATTGTGTGAATGTGGCGCCTCAGAGCACGCACCTCAACATTAGCAGACAATCTTCAACAAGTTTACATCTCGAAATATTGGATTTTCGACGAAATCCGATAACCAACTTCAACCATTGTTAAACTTTAAATAAATACGTTTAATGACAACATTTAGCCCATCTATAACATCAGGGCTAAACTGGGCTTTCCTGAGCTTTTTGCTTTTCACTCACAGCCAACATTGGCATGTTTCCTGCTATAAAAAACATTCAGCAGTAAAACTACACTGCACTGAAACAAAATGTTACCATTTGTGGCCTGTGGTACATCGGCAGAGCTGCTTTTGCAGCGTGCATCTACAGCAAGAACCTAGCATAGTGGTAAAATGAAAATAATAAAACTTTGCAACATAATTTATTTTTGCTGATTGAGAAGACCAGTCAAAAGGCACCTCCATGTCGCTTGCTGTCTCTGGACATGTTAGGGGAGAGGGGAAATACAGCAGATAGAAAGTAAGTGCTAAGAGAGGAGCAAGGGTGCAGCAGAGGGACCAGAAGAGAGAAGACACTGCAGATAGGTGAGATCCAGAAGCATGTGTGAGAGAAAGAAAAATAAAGAAACAACTGAGAGAGATAGAAAGATGAAGAGATATATGTTGGAGGGATAGAGGCAGATAGGTGTGACAGAGAGAGAGACATGAGAGAAGTTTAAGACAGGCAAAAGAGAGAGAGAGTTGACAGAGGGAAAGACAGAGATGTGACAGACAGATGGAAAAATATACAATAAAGACGAAGCGATATATGTTGTAGAGATAGAGACAGACAGCTGTGAAAGAAAGAGAGACAAAAGAGAAGTTTACGACAGAGTGGCAAAAAAGAGACAGCTGACATCCAGTGAGAAAGACAGAGATGTGACAGGCACATAAATGAGAAAGGTGCAATAAGGATATAGAGTGGAGACAGGTGTGAAAAAATGGCTAAAAAAGAGACAGGCCAGAAAAAAACTGGATGAAAAAGAGGCATCTAAAAGATTGGTGAGTAGGAGGCAGTTTAAAGAGCCGGAGAGTAGGAGGCAGGTGTAAGAAAGGTGATATAGAAAGACTGGTGTGAGAGAGCTCAGAGAGAAAGAGGTGGTACAGGTGAGAGAGAGGGAATGGAAACAACTGAGTGGAGAGGGAATAGACAGGTGAGAAATAATTAATAAAGAGACTGCTGAGAGAGGGGGAAATAATCTAGATAGGTGATAGAGAGGTAGTAGGCAGATGAGTAATAGTTAGGGTAAAGGGACTAGTGCAAGGTAGATGATATAAAGAGAGAGGCGAGAAAGGGAAAGAGAGAGGTAAAGGAGTGAGGGTGTGAGAAAGGTGGTAAAAGTAATAAGGAGTGAGGTGAGAGAGAGGTGAAAAAGACAATTCAGAGAAGGGGTGAAATGGGAGAGACAGGTGGGAAAGACTTTGTTAAGAGAGATAGTACAAGATAGGTGAATGAGAACAAAGAAAGTGATGCAATAACTTAGAGAGAGTGAGAGGTGAGAGAGTGAGGGCTGATAAAGAGATAGCAAGTTAGATACATATAGCTGAGAGAGGTAGGGAGGATTGACAGGTGATATGTAGATGACAGACAGCCGCAAGAGAGGAGAGAGCAGAAACAGAAATGGAACACGTTGAGAGAGAGCTGAGGGAAAGTTGTGGGTGCTAAAATAGAGAGGCAGATAAATGAGAAAGAAACAGCTGGATGAGAGAGAGAAGCAGGTAAGAGGGAGATCATAAAGGCAGTACCCAGCGTCTTTATCAACCTTGCACGTATTGCATGATTTATAACTGCAGTGATGTCCCTTCTCACGGTATCATCAAAGTAAAATATCATGTGACTTCACTTCCTAGGATGATATTATGTGAAAGTTCACATGATGTCACTTCCTGTGATGTAACTGGGGGTGGTCAAGGGGAAAGTTTTGTTTCATCCGCTACCCCAGGGATTTTGGTGAATTGACGTCCAGGTGCCGGCTACTATATTTTCAGGTACAGGAATACACGTGAGTATGAAGTCATACTGTTGGGAAAAAAATGCCCAACGGGCTTGATGACTGTTCCGACACCCAGCTTGTTGAAGCACTTATTGATTTCTAAGATCAGTGCGGACAATCACTCTGTGTTGTTCCCCAAGTAAAAAAACATGTCTACATTCTAAAAAAACCTCCTGTGATGGCAGAGTTCTTTTTCCAGCACTGAGTAATTGTTTTCCGCTGGAGAATTTTTCTGAACAAGAATGCCACAGGATGTTCTTTGGCAACTTGATTGGGTTGAATCAGGACAGCCCCCATGGCTTGTTAGTAGTATCTGGTTGTCGCAGAATTGGTCTTTAACAAACTCGGATTTTAACTTTTTTAAAGCAGTCAAGGCTTCTGGTGACTTGTGAAAAGTTTTGTTCCTCTTTAGTACATCAGTAATGGGTAAAACTAGCTGAGAAAAACATTTTATTAATTATTGGTAAGCATTTGCTTTTCCCAAAAAACTCTATAATTCTTTCAAGGATGTTGGAATAGGTCAATCAATTATAGGTTGCACCTTTCTATTATCCATTGAAAGGCCATTGGATGATAAAACATAACCTAAATACTCAACTAAGTCTTAGTGAAAAGAAATTTCTAATGTTTGGCTAGCAATTTATTTTCTCTCATTCTCTGTAATACTTGATTCACATGGTCAGCATGCTTGGTTGGGATTTTAGAGAAAATTAGAATATACACCACCATCGTCTGCAGAATGAGGTCAAAGAAAACGGAATTCAAGAAACATTGGAATATAGCGTAAGCATTGCATAGACCAGAGGGCATCACAGAATATTCAAAATGTCTGAATGGGAATCTGATGGCAGTTTTCCATTTGTCACCAGCACATATCCGGATCAACTGATATGCGACCCTCAAGTATAATTTGATAAAGAATTTTAGCCCCATGTACTGCTTCCCGTATATCTGAAATTAAAGGTAAAGGGTACAGATCTTTTATGATCACTTTATTTAGACCTCTGTAGTTGATACAGGAATAGAGTTTGGACATTTCTGTTGGCTATACTTCCCATACCTCTTACCTGAGGTCTATTGGAGCTTCTCCACAGCCCTCCAGGGCAGGAAACAATGATTGGGTGACTTGTGCATGCACCCCGACATCGCGTGCATATTGCGGTCTCGCGATGTGCAGCGGCCAGATTGAGTGAGACATAACCGATCGGCTTTTTAAGCAATGCTCGTCCTCTCTCAAATGCTTGTCATTTTAGCCCTGCCCTGAGAATTCGTGTGCCAGTTTCCGACTCACCTGTTCCGATTAGCTTTGGCGTTTCTTTCTGAAGATTTCCAATCATATTGGCTAAATCCGCCAATGTAATGTCAAGCGACTCCATCTCACACGGGCAGGATGGTAAATAAAAGCTTGAAATTCCCGCAGGAGTGAGCTGGAGTGTGAAGCTAAATCCCCGCTCCACCACCTGGCACAGTCAAGACAATCCTAGCCCCATGGGAAAGACGAGAATGGGTAAAAAAAAAAAAACCTGCTTCTGATTCTAGGCTCTCGGGTTTCCACCTAGTATTCTGTCCAGGGATTTATGTTCTGCTGCTACATCATATGAGGCAAAAGGTATTCTGGTTAGTCCTTTATGTACAGATGATGTCCCCCTCCCTAGACCCCTAGTGATGTATGGTACCTTTGTAATCCCTCTTCCCTGCCTGCAATAACTATCTCAGTAAGTGTTCTGTTGGGGCGTGGATACAGGTAGCAACAGAAACTCTGGAAGTGGCAAACCTTGATAAACATAGACACGAATGGTTATTTTACAATGACACATGTATGCAAATATTTGTACCACTTATTAGGACTAGGGACAGGATACATACCACAATGCTATAGGACCAGGCTTGAAACCTATGAACGATATTTTCTAAATAGGTTAGACAGTTAGCAAAATAAAAGTATAAGAATAAACAATTATAAATCATATGTTTGAATTCTGGGTACATAAACATTTTTGTTTGGTCACAAGATTACCACAAATGTCATGAGTTAACCCCACTCACAATACTGCTCAGTCCTTATTACACAAAGAACACTACATGCAATATGATGACCATATGTCAGTAAATATTAACACATGCACCCAGACAGCATGCCTTCTCAATATAAAGGCTGAGTTTTTTGGAAAGACTGTGAAATGCTGTTTACAATTCCACCGGAATGCCTGTTTAAACTCACAGGACTCCCAGTGCCTCACAGAGGAACATGTCAAACTTCAATGACTTTGCGCTATAACATACCTTGAGCAAGGTCAGTTTTTAGACAGATTAATCTATTGTCACCATGCACACGTTACTACCTATAAATCTTATTTTTTTGTGATATGTCTGTTTGTCGTTTTCCAGTGTGCAGCATGATGCGAGACTTCATGTGCACAAAGTGAATTTTCTAAGATATGCTAGAATCAGAAGCAGTATTTTTTTACCCATTGCCCTCTTCCACATGGGGCTAGAGTTGCCTTGACTGTTCCTAGATTGGGCGGCTTGTGCCAGGTGGTGGAGTGGAGATTAAGCTTCGCACTCCAGCTCACTCGTGCAGGAATATCAGGTGAGTGCCTGACAATTCCCTTCTTAGATACAAAAAATAGAGATGTACCTGCTGGTGATTTAGAGAGAACTATGAAACTATTAGTTAAGCTGGCTTCCAGATAATCCTTTAGAGAAGGATAAAGAAATAATTCTGCCATAGGGATCAATTGCATTTGGTAAAATTTCAATAGCACAAGCGAAGGGAGGAGGAGGAGGAGGTAACTATTTGGTTGTGAATTCTTGAAAAACATCCAGGAATTTTTGGTAGACCTCTGGAACTTTCGCAAGATGACCCACGGAGAGAACAGACTATTCCGAATTAACTTTGGGAATTTCAAGACTGAAAAGGGCCCCCGTGCGCCGGACCCACTCAGGAGCTCATAGGCCTGCCCGTGCACGGTACTCGGAGAGGACCCCCTGGAGCTCAGGGTTAAGCCGGGGCAGTGAACTCCGCTCCGCTCGCAGAGTTTTCCGCACTCCGCGTTAAGCGGAGCTCGTGGAGTTCTGAAAAACTCTGCTACAGTTTTTTTCCTCACTCGCTCACATCAAGTTGGTGAGCGCGAGTGAGGAAAATCCACCTCCCGGCGAGATTTTTCCTCGTTCGCGATCATCAACATCAAGTTGGTGAACGCGAGTGTGGAAAATCAACCTCCCGGCAAGATTTCTCAACGCGGGCAGTCGGATTTCTCATTATGAGTGGTTGCGTATGTTCGCGACCGCTCGCGTTGCAAAACCATCCATTCGCGTTGAGAAAGCTGCAGCTTGAGTAAAAAATCTACTCGAGCGGCAGAAAGCAAGCAGCGCCCGCTTGCGCTGTACATGGTGCCGTTCGGGATAATTGCACAGTGCAGACAAACACCCGGCGCTGAAAATCACAGCGAACGGCATTTATCTAACGCACTCCGCCGCTTGCAGAGCTCCTCGCAGTGGAGTTTTTTTGCACTTCGTGGTGTTTTGCATAGCGGAACTCCACAAACTCCTCCAAGGCTTACTCAGGGCACCCCGCACCACTGGGGCTATTATTACACCACTGGAGCCTGCGCATATAGGAAATTCAAGCAAAAAGAAAACTAGACATCAATGGCAACAGAACTTCTTACAAGTGCAGCTTAGACAGACGTACTTCAGTAGCTCATCCAACCCTGTCAGCTTTCTGCAAGTGGCAGAGCATGAGTAAGTGAAGTCACATGGAGAGGAAGAAAAATTCACAGGGGATTAAGCAACACCTCTGAGCAGCTCATGTAAACTGCTTTTGTATTCTTCATGAGTGGCCATGATGGTGTGGGGGGCAAGCAACATGGCAGGAGGCAGCAAGCAACACAACAGACAGTACAAACACATGCCCTGTTATGGAGTGCTTCTACAGCAAGAAAAAAGTAGGTCCGAAAGCAGGGGCCATGGAAGGACATTGGGCAAGGAAACAGTACTTCAGCCATGCCCAGTGTTTCAAACAAAAGAAGAGGAAGTGAAACCAGCACCGCTGACAAAAGTCAAGCAAGCAAATGAGAGTGACATTAAAGCCAGCAAATGCTAAGCAGTGGGCAGACTCTAAGCCCCCTATAAGTACACAAAATGTCTCACAGGCAACAGTGCATGCATTGTCTCAAGCAGGACCTAAAAATGGTCACAAAAATTTGCATGAATAATATTTGATGTTAGTCATATCCCAGTATGTAGAAGTGTTAGAACAGATTGCAGATAGACGACTATAGGAGCTTGATGCACATCCTGATGTTCACCCTTATGTAAGATTTCACTCAAATGCATAGGATATGTTTCTCGTTGAATGTTAGGGATGCTTAAGTTCAAGTGCCACATGATGGACATCTAAGCATGACCGTTACTATGAAGAGAATGACACGTACAAGGATGTTGAGTTGGCAGTTAAGTCGTGTACACTATGGGGCATATTTACAATAGAAGAGAAGGAGTGTTGCGTTAGCCTTCTTGGCTTAACGCTGCGCTCCGCCACTTGTGGAACGCAGGGCTGCACCATATTTATTACAATATGGTGCAGCACTGCGTTTCCCCCTGAATTGGTGCTAAATTTAGTTGCCTAGCGCCAACGCAGGCACCTTTGCACCATAGTGCAAGGGTGCCTGTGTTGCAGGGGAAGATTGTTTATGTTCAGGAAGGTGTCCTTTCCTGCACATAAACAATCTTTAAATTGCGTTTCATAACTTAAGCACACATAGAAGTTGCAGAAAGTAATTTTTTTTAAAAGATTGTTTATGTGCAGGAAGAGACACCTTCCTGCACATAAACAATCAATGGCGTTTTGCTGTTTCCATGTGTGCTGCACAACGCAGCACACATGGAAACTGCAAAAACAAGGAGAAATTAAACATTTCTCCTCGTTGCGCCAGGGTAAGACCAGGTTTTCCCTGGTCTTAATTATGGCGCTGCCCCATATTTACGCCACTCTTGTAAATATGGGGCAGCGTCAAAATCAATGGGTGTTGAGGTGGAACGCCCACCGCAACACCCAATGCCCTTCCCATTCACTCTAAGTATAGTGTAAAAGGGTGCCTTATTTACAAGGCAGCGTTAAGCCACATAAAGTGGCTTAACGCTGCCTTGAAAATAAGGCGCAGCCCCTATCGCCACCACAACGTCGTGAAAAGTGATGTTGTGATGGCGATAGTGGCTTGTAAATATGCCCGTATGCCTTTTGTCTGCCAAGCTGTTGAACCTCCTTATCTGCCACATCTTTTCTGGCACATCTCAAGGACTCTAATAGAAGTTTGCTGGGGATTTTGTAAGCCATTTTGAATTTTTACTCCGGTAATGGTCATACTCAGCGATTACTTTTCGAAGTGGGTGGAGCTCTATTTCATGAAGGATCTCACATTCATGGTTCTGAGTACATTTTTTTTTTTTTACTAAACTGTTTGCAAGGAACAGTTTCCATACACGTATTTAACAACAGACATGAGTCACTATTTTATTGCAGTTTAAAGCATGCTTCACACCCCCTTTCACCTCGAGGCCACTAAATCGGTTGCAAGGGTGAAATGTGCCCTTGTAAACTGCATCCAGCGTTGTTGAATGGCAGCTATTCACTGTGTGCTGGCCATGTTATGGCCTTATCACAGTCTCCCTACACAAGTCGAGCTTAGCTTGGGTCAAGAGGTTGCCATCTTGGCGTGTGAGCTGTCTGTTTATTTCGCTAAAGTATTGCTAAAGGAAGTCAACATTTTTAGTGCTCAAAGCCACACCGGCTACAAGGAAAGTTTTGTCCACAGAAGTAGTGCACAGGAGGTGGTTGTGAATATAGGTTTCAGGATATTTAGGCATGGTTGTGTGAAATCATTGAAACTGAAATTTTAGCTGGTTTCCAAAGCTGACTGAAGATGATGGAACAGTGAGCCTGTAGATGACTCCAAAATCAAGGAAGCAGCGTCTGTTAATTTTGATAAATTCATTAATTAATGGCTAAATGCATATTTCACAAAATTACAGATGGCAGTGGCAGAGGAGGGTGGCGAAGTTACTGCGCTGGCGCACAGCCTTTTAGTTGGGTTGGCGAAGTGATGGCACCTGCTCAGAGGCTGGCAGAGTGATGTGGAGGTGGAGTACAATCCATGCTCAGAGCCTGTCAGATGCAGAAAAGTGGGGAATTACAGCTCTTGCTCGGAAACTGGCAGAGGGAGGGGAAATACAGGCCTGACTTAGAGCATGCCAGGGAGGCGTTCCTGCTCTGTGTAAGGACTGGGCAGAAAGGGCATATGGGGGAATTACACCTAGGCAGGGCCGGACTGGCTGTAGCGGGCACCGGGCATTTCTGCGGTGAACAGCCAGGGTGGGGGCCGTTTTTGGGCCCCTGGGGGGGCCCTTTTTGTTACCAGGACCGGCAATATCGGCCCCCTGTAACAAAATCGGACAATACCGGCCCTAGCAAACAGCTCGGCCGCAGCCCCCCTCGCCCCCACCGGGGGCCGGCCGAGCAGTTTGCCAGGGCTGGTTTTCGGTTCCAGTCCGGCCCTGAACCAAGGCCAGAGCCTGTCAGAGGGAGATGCTGTAGCACGTGTTTTACCACATTGGGCACTGGGTTTAGGGCTCTGACACAAACCGTGGGATATTGACTTGATAGATGAAAGGGCTGGGATCATGGCTAAGGAATATGGGGTGTTACATAGCTGGCTTCAGGTCTGAACTGGCACCACCTGGCATTTTCCTTGTGGGTAGGCAGGGTGGGGGCCGGTTTTGGTGCTGGTGATGGGCCACGCTTCCTGCTTAAAGCGCTTTGGTGTTTTAAAAATAAACAATGCAAAACGAATGGTTTCGAAGCATGCTCAGTGTCCCACGAGCAGCGCTGATCTTTAGGGATTTAAGCGAGGAGATGGTTAGGGTGGTCTGTAGTTGCTTGGCTCAGAGAGTCCAATACAAATATGATGTAGACTCTTCAGAACTGAAGTTAGTATGTATGTCTATATAATGTCATCTTTGCAAAGTATTTCAGTTTAGTACATCAACGTAAACTATTGCATTAATTGGCAGTTGTTAGAAGTGACAGATTGTTAGACATGACAAATTCTATCCATGGATTTAGTGATAGTCATGTCCCCACCAACCTAACCATGATGCTGTTAGTGAACCAAGAGGAAAGCTGTGACTGTCCCCTATATGTGGCCTAGGTTGTTTCTATAGAGTAACATTACCGTCTTTTGTTTTTGTGCAGCGCATACCCCGAACTGATTATTTCAAGGTGCTCTTGTGTGGTGATGATAAAGGAAAAGGAGGCACTGTGGAAAATGTAATTGCTTAGGATCACAGAGTGCAGTCAGTGGAAGCTGGGATTGATGCTAGGTATTTTGGAATTCTGCCACTAGATGGTTTCTCATTCTCCCTTCCATTTTTGATCAAAGCTTAATGCTCTGTGATTCATTCTTTGAAGCGCCAAATAAGTGCTCTGTGTTAAATACATCCAAGCTATACATGTTTCATAAGTTTTGGTGGTGGTAGTGTTGAGGGGCGTGTGATGCTTTAATGCAGAAGCTAAAATGAAAACCAGAGCACCTACCCCTTAGTCGGTGACTTGAGACATTTGCACCACGTAGCTAAACGTCTTTATTGTCATGTATTCTTGAATGAATTCAACCACCCACTCCTTGCCATCTATCTATTCATTCATTGATCTATGCAACCCTGTGTCCAGTCTCCATCCATCCAATGATTGGACAAGGTTCAACAATAAAAAATGTGTTGTAAAATTCACCAGTTGCAATTTTTTCCCCGAAATATTCTTGGAGGCAGAAGACTCGCCTCCCGAAGACCCCTTGCAGTGGCCAGGCTTGCTGCATGCAGAAATGGTCTGTCACATCTGCAGGGGCTGCTTTTGGTTGCCAGTCCAGCTCTGCTATGCCTGGTTTAGAGCCTGGCTGAGGAATTTGATATTGGACTAGCCCTGGTTTAGAACCCGTCAGAGTAGGTAGGTTAGATCACAACCAAGGGTCCCCTCGTAGCAAAACGAAAAACGCACTGCAGCTCTCAAGGTCTGACAGCAAGAATAAAATGCTGGTCCAATTTGAAGTTTCCATGGAAATGTTCTGGCCTGGAAACTGGCCATTGTCCACAAAAACAAGGGCTAAATGAGGGCTCTCTGTGGGATGTGTAGAAGTGATTGTTTTGGCCCTGAGGCTAGCAGAAGGGGGAAACAGTCTCAGATCACATTTTGGAAGGAATATTGGTGGAATTAGGCTCGAGATTTTGGAAGAGGAAGAGCAAAATGTTGGTTGCCCAATCGCTTTCCGGAAAATTATGCAGATTTCAACATGGGCAACGCAAACACACGAAACCGCTCAACCTTTCAGTCAAAAAAACACTCTGGTGATTCTCTCCTGAATACAGATTGCCACGTAAAACTGGCAGGTGGGAAGAAGTGGCGGCGTTGCCTGGTAAGAAGCTCTCATTACTCGCACTTTCCCTTACCTGTCGCACATCCAGCACAGAGGCGCCGTTCCGTGTGCGTCTGGAATGTGGAAAAGGTTTTTGCAGGCTGTAACTGCTGGGAAATTGCAGGACCGGACCCGGAGGCTACAAGGTCACGGCTCGAGCTGTTAAACATTATCAAGTCGTTCAGCGTCAGAGGGACCTTAGCTTAGTGGTGGAGAGGAAGGAAGGCTGCATGCTGCCCCAGTGGTGGCTGGTGGATTTTAAATGTGGTAGGCAGAAACTTTACACCTGAATATAATGTGCGAGCGAGAACTTAAAAAGGAGGGTTTGGGAAATTCTCACACTGTAAGAATTTTTTGTTGTTGAAAAATTGATTCAAATGGTGGATTTTACGGCATACAGTCAATCATTGAATACTTTCAGCTTCAATGTAAGGCAGAGAGCAACAGCCCAGCGTGTAGGGTTTTCACCAAGATTTAACGACACGCATAAGTATCCACTGATAAAAGAACAATAAGGTCTCGGTTCAAAACGTTTATTTGTGTACAATACATGTTGCTAACAATTGCTTTTCACAGTTCTGTTGCCTGTTTGAGCCTTTCGGCTACTCAAAATAGACTTAGACCAGAAGCTGACAAGCAATCTTCCTTCATGCTAAGAGCACACTCTAATTCTAACTCTGGCAGTACCCACATATTGCTAGCCTGACATTGTACAATCCATCCTAGCCATTTTCAACCAAGATACTCCGTGCCTACTATGATTGGCAATGTAAATGCCATCCTTGGTCTCTGCAGAAGCCAGGGTGTTGCCTGCTGTCGTGCTAATTTTTCTTTAGTTAACTTTTTTGTTTTGTGTCTGCTTGTTGTCCTCGTAGTCCACTACTGACACACACTGCCCACATTAAAACTATTTTCATAAACTTGCACACATACATGTGTCTTTGAAAAGTTACCGATGTTGCTTTTGTGTTGCAGTTGTTTCTGACAGTGTCAGTGCATCAAACCACGTTTAGATGTCATTGAGTTTTAAAACTGATTTAAGCAGGGCTTTAAGTGGGCCGGGTCTCACCGGTGCTGAGCACCGGCAGTTTTTTAAAGGAGAATCGAAACGGATCTCTAGGGGCTCTGTTTGTGCCCTGGCACAGGCGGTCCGTTTTTCCGGACTGCAGTGACAGCAGGCACATTGATGTGCGCTGCTCACAGTGCTCACTTCTCACTAGTGGAGAAGTTACGGCATGATGTCATGCCAGGTGAGCGTTGTAGGGGAAGGGAAATCCTTTAAAGAGAATCATTTTCTCTCTGGATTTCCCTTCTCTTTTTGAAACTCAGGCGCAGCAACATTGCCGTGGTTTCACCAGAGCTTTAAGTGGAAGCTTTTTCAATATTATATACAAGCTATAGTTGCTGCTTATTTATCTTATGCAACTAACAACCATTGACAAAGCCAATAGTCCTGACTTGTTGTAGGTATGATGTTACTACTTGTATCATATATCTGGATGCAATGACAGAAACAGCAAAATACAAGTCGGGCGGCATACTATGCTAAGCACAGATTTTTAGCTTACGTGTTTTTAAGCCACGCCCTTAATTACATTGGCCACGCCCCTTTGAGAGACCCCCCCAGTTTTTTCATCCCACTTAAAGCCCTGGATTTAGGGAAGGCACTGTGAGTGCATAAACTTTAAAACCAGTTGTTTTACAACTAGTTTAAAAGGGCCGCAGCAGGCACCAGCCACTGCCTAGTGCCTTGTCCTCTTCTACTGCCACTGGAAGCTCCTCTCGCCCTTCGGCCGCGGGTGCTATCTGCACATGCTACCAGCATGGGCGGTGTCATAAAGGACCAGAAGCAGCATGCGACAGTCTAGATAGCAAGTGTACCTGAATTAAGGGGTGTCATACAAGTGGCTCGATGCTCCCTTTTACGTATTCACACTCACACACGCACATTATTGCTTTGTAGGGATTCCTTTTCTTTTTTTGTATCATTTTCTCACCCAGAAATACGCCTTTGCTTCTTCATCTTTAGCAATACTCGTTGGTTACTTGCAAAAACATGCCCTACGCATTCTTCATTTAGTATCTCCCCTCAGGAAAATAAAGGGAAGTAAGCCTCACTGCCACGCTATTCATTCTCTATAGATGGAACATACATTGGTGAAAACATGTGTTTTTACCTCCTGGGCTCAAACTGATGCAGGAGGGAAGGAGAATTACTCCCATCCACAGCCTGTGTCATATTAGCATAAGAGGTGGCTCTAGTTTAAGGGCATGGCGGGACCAGGAAAGGCCTTATTGCATACCACATCAATCAGTGAATTGTATTACTTGCATTAATAATCCATTTTGCAGGCAACTTAGTAAATGCATGCATTATGGAGCAGCGCCATCTATTGATGAATATAAGTTCCAGAGTTCAATGTTGGCACGCACGAATGAAGCACAGCTAACAGAAACAATAAATTCCCGTCAAGTTTCAACTAAATAAAAACTGAAAAAAACAGTTTTGCTCCACGATGAGTTCCTTACTTATATTAGGCCCAGTCTTCCACTTGACATTGCTGCAAAATACCAGGAGAGTCAGGTGCAGCTCCATAACTCTTCTGAAGTGAAAACGCACATAGTAGTGAATACACGTGTTCCCAATGCACTCCTTCTACTATCCGCCTCCTCTCCTGATAACTGGCAAGTTGTTGCTGTTAGACCTGTCATCGTTGGCATGATTTCCCCGGTCTTTCTGCCTTTACCTCCTGTATTTGTTATTGTATGCTGGACTTCGTTTTTGCTGGTTTGTGTACTCTTAGCACTTCAGCACTGCTGATCAGTGCTACAGTGCAAGTGCTCCCTGTGTAAATTGTGATTAAGATTAGTTAGCCATGATTTGCATATTTGATTTACTAGTAAGTCCCTAGTAAAATGCACTAAGTGTGCCAAGGGCCTGTAAATACATTGCTACTAGTGGGCCTGCAGCACTGATTGTGCCACCCACATGAGTAGCCCTGAAAACACGTCTCAGGTCTACCACTGCAGTGTCTGCAAGTGCAGTTTTAAACTGCCATGTCGACCTGGCAAGTGCACCCAGAAAGGATCAGATGAAGTGTCCCCTCATGAAAGAGGTCCTAGTCAGGAGGTATGGGTTAACCCCAGAGATGTACAGACAAAGATTCAGGGCCTTTAAGAAGCTTGAGTCACAAAAATGGGTTGAATATGTTGCTTCCTTCTTCAGAGCATTGGGTGGGTGGGTGAAGGGTAGCGACGTAACTGATTATCAAGGACTTTATGATTTGATTGCATGGGAGCACTTGTTTAGTAGTAGGTTTCCAGAGCTGTGCCATCACTTGATTGACAGTAAGCTTTCTGACCCCAGGAAGCTTGCTGTGGAGGCGGGCCACTGGTCAGCATCTGGGTCCAAAAGAGGTTGTATGTGGGAGACTCCGCCAAGGGTGGGCAGGGTCCCTAGCAGAAGAGTGGGTGGGACAAGGGTAAATAGAGGGAGTTCTCTAAAAGGCCCCAATCTAGTTCCCAGGGTAAGGATTCCCATCCTCCAGGTGACAAAAAGCCCTGGATTGCTACAGGGAAGCCTGCAGAGAGGGGTCCCCACAAGTTTTATGCATGTGGTCAGGAGGGTCACATGAGGGGGGATCCCAAGTGGACACCGGCACCCACTGGTGCACAGTCACAGGGGTTGGCCAGTGTAGCACTTGGCTTGGAGTTAGTGCCAGGAGATGGGTGGGAGCCAGCTGAGATGACCCTTGTCTCACTAGGGGACAGTGAGATGGTGTAGAGGACCCACGTGCCTGAGAACACTAGGAAGTACAGGCAGTGGGTGACCTTCAATGGACAGAGGATGGAGGCTTCAAGATACACAGGATCCATGGTAAGGTGTCATCTGGTGTCTGAAGTGCAGGTGGTCCCTAATGCGTTTCACAAATAGTTGCAGTGGACAACTCTGAGTGCCGGTGCGTGGTGGTGCAAGCTCCCTTTGAATGGGGGGAGTCTCAGGTTCCTTGAGGGTAGCTGTGAGCCCCATGGGCAGTCGTGCTTGGTCAGAGCCTGCAGCGGCTCCGACAGGGTAGCCAGGTTGGAAATAAAGCATCAGCAGTAGTTGGCCATTCCCAGGAAACTGCGCACTTCAAATGCATTCCGTGGGATGGCTGCCGATCTGATGGCTTCTTCTTTCCTTGGGTCAACTTGTAGACCCTCACTAGAGATATGATAACCAAAGAATTCCACAGCGTTGGTGTAGAAGGAACACTTTTGGCGATGTAATGTTAGTCCATAGTCTGCCATGCAATTGAGGGTGGCTCTCATCCCTACATGATGCTCTTCCAAGGTGTTAGAGAAGATGAGGATATTATCACTCACGTTGATCACTCCCACCAGCCCCAAAAGACGTCCTGAAAGACTTCGGCAGCTGAAGATATTTTGAAATTGAGGTGCCAATACCGGCGGGGACCCACATGGCTCGAGAAGGTTGTGACATATCGGCTCTCATTGTCGAGCAGGGGCTGGTGGTATTCGGCGTTCAGATCAATCTTAGAAAACCAACAGGCCCATTCAGGTCTGCTACAATGTCATCAACCATTGAGGAGATGTGCCGCTCGTGGCGAATGGCTTTGTTGGGCAGCCTCATGTCTACGCAAAGTCTTATAGCTCAGGGTTGTTTGGGCATAGGGGTTAACACGATGAGTGACACCCATGGAGTTGGTCCTGTTACTTTTTCGATCATGCCTAGCCGCTCCAACTGTTCCAGTTCGTTTTCAACTAGCGGTGGAATGGCACCCTTCTGTGTCTTAGAGCTACCAGCAGTATTGTTTCATCTATATGAAGCTTAATCTTCACTCCTTTGAGTGCATGTGCGAGCCACTGCCTGTATCAGCTTCTGTTCACCGGGCTGCACAGCTGCTGCCTTCAGTTGGTGCACCACACTGTCCTGATTCCACCTGATGACCCGCACCAAAGAGCCAGCTCTCCTCTGCAGCACCATCCTCAATAAAAGAAGCAGAACGGAAGCAGAATTGAGGCAGCCGAGCTCTGCAGTGCATGGAGCGCAGAGCCAGCGGAGCTATCGGAGTGCGGGAACGTGGCTGGCTGGGAGGAGAAAGGAGGAAGACCTGGACCAGTTGCACACGCACCTGGAAGCAAGGACCAATTGGTAGCGAGGCAAGGTAAGAGTCTCGAGTGCAGCGGCATATTTACAGCTGCAGAGCGCGAGCCCGGATCTCCTGCAGAAGCGGCCCAGCTTGGCTGGGTGCGGCTTGTGGCGATCCTGAGTGCTCCCGCTCGGGTCTCTGTTCCACCTCCCCGCACGCCTTATGGCTCCAGGTTACAGACCTGACAGCTGCCCTCACCCATTGTTCTTTGTTTTATTTTATACCTGCACCCCTGCCTCTTGTCTCATCTTGCCGCCTTGCAGCCTGACCACACGCCTAATTGCACCTGAAACCTGAGCAAATCCTGGACATCCCGGGCCTACTTCACTAGCGTAACCCCCTGAGCGAGAGAGTCAGAGCGGGGGGGGGTCAAGCACCGGGCCCACTTTGCCTCTGGGATTCTGGGACCTGGGACCCTGAGAATAAAGTTGCCTGGGGGGATCTAGCTGGCTTGGGGGGTCATCTTGCTCACCTGAAACAGAAGGGGGCAGAGCAGGAGCAGAAGTACAACAGGGTGTGCAACACAAAACACAAAAAAAAAAAAACAAGCAGGCCTTCCTGCAGGGCCCTGGCTCGGAAGCAGAGGAGGAACAGTGGGGTCATGATCGGCCTGAAGCCGAGCAAAGGCAGCAAGCAGCAAGAAGCAGACAAGTACAAGTACTTTGCATGCAAGAGCAGCAAAATGCTGGAAGCCAGAGAGGCAACAAGGGAGTGGGCCACAGGATACACACAGGACATATACAGCAATTAGCACATAGCTTAGAAGATAAAGGATAAAGATAGTCAAGGATCAAAAAACCAGAAGCTGGAAATTAGTGCACTCAGACGACCTTTGGAAACCTTTGGGAAAAAAAGCAGCCACAACCATGATGTCAGGCAAAGTGAGAGGCCCTATCACAAGGGGAAAAAAGCACAGGGGCAGCCAGAAGGGGAAGGCTCCTATTGAGGAAAGAATTGACAAAAGTGACAAAAGCAATAAAAGCAAAAACTGTACCAGCAACTGCGACAGCTAACAGCAGCAACATCAACACATAGCAGGCTGCAAAGCAAGGTATGCACCCAATTAACAAAGGCACAGAGGAACCCACCCACATTGACGGAATAAACTTGAAACTTGATGGAGAGACACGGATGCCTGGACCCTGTGCCTACCAGCCAAAAATCGATACCAAATTTGCATTTTTGAAAGACCCCGGTACCGTACTCTACTCCACCAATATGAAGCGATGGGCCTGCAATCCCCCTCCCAGCCAGTATCCTCAAACCCCTACCCTAAGGCTCTGAAAATGCACGCAAATGACCAATGCAAACTAATAAAACCTCAGCAGAGGGACAAACGAGGACCAGAAGAAAATAACGGAGCTGGGGGCGCAGCAAGCGGGACCATTGAGATGAGGAGAAACCTAATGAGCAAATCTCTGCGGCAATCGCCAACTAGTGGGGGGCCCCCGCGAGGAATGAGGAACACCAGAAGGAAGACAATGAGAAACACCTGGGCTTGCCACTGGTACTCAGCACAGAGGAAGGCACAGGCGAAGACACCGATAGGACAAAGCCTGGTGGAGACAGCACACTGACACACGGGCCAGCATTGGACAACATGGACAGAACGAACTTGTCAAATCCTGCTTGGAAATCAGTCCCATTCAGCAGCCACCACTCTCAGAACAATTACACAGCTCGCCCGCAAGGAGTACAGTAGTACCCAGCCTGGAGCTGCCAATGCAGGCTGCGGACAAATTTCTCATTTATCAGACAGAGGAAAACCCCCATCAGCGCAAGGAGGAAACACAAGGTAGCGGATGCATATTTAGCAACGTGGAGTGGGAAGAGCTGGTAGCCTCTACACACAGAAAAACAGTGCAGGTACTGCAGCCAACCCGACGTACCCAAGCTCCAAGGACAGAGGGACAATCGCCAACTCTCTCACATCAGGCTCTTTCTGGGAAGCTCTCTTCAGTACTATGCAGCACTCAGTAACTGCCTTACAATACCAGTCAGACAAGATGGATCTGCAGTTGATAGTACTCTACTCCTTAGTAAATTCCGTATCTAGAATCAATGACAAGCTGGCAGAACTAAATGGGCTGATAAAACGTGGCCAGGCAGCTGCCCAAGCAGCTGCAGCTGCACAAGCAGACTGCACCTGTGCACCAATACTGTATAAGATAGCCACTTTCCCGACCATGCTAGACGGCCTAATAATGGACTTAAAACAAAACCTCGGCCCAAGAAACACTGTTGTCACCCCGCTTCAGACAGAGCAACCAATGGTAGATGCATCCGAGCAGAACAACACGACAAAAAGGTCCCGCCCAAACAGCTGCCCCTCTTCAGGGACATCTAGCAAACAAGAATTACCTACCACAGAGGCAACAGCAGCTTCAGTCTCCCCACCTACGGGAGAGACCAGCAATTCAAGCCCAAATAATAAACAAATCTGCCGCAAACAAAGAAGGAAAGGCAGAAATAAGAAAAGCAAGACATTCGGTCTACCTGTGGGGGATGCAACCATAAGTCCATCAACAGATCAACTCACGATTGACCAACAACAGCCACTCTTCACCAATCTGCAAAACTAAAAGCAATGGAAAATAGAACAACTCAGGCAACATCGACGCAAACGGAAAAAACAACTCACAGCGGCCTACATGCTCCACTAATAACAATGAAAGAGGAACAAAATCAGGTAACAACGATAAAAGTGGGATTACCAGAAAGCCTACCTTCTGGTGAGCATTCCAAATTATCCCGACCAGCAAAAAATAAATGCACCTGCAAACTTCAATTCTGGGACACCAAGACAGTACGCCAAAAACCATGTTTGCCATACTGCACCAGAACTTCAGAACAAAAGGCCCAACTTCAACCAATACATCTGTAGGGGCACAACGCCCAACACATCCCTGCCCAGAAAGAAGCCAGCTTTGGCCACAGGAAAGGAGGCTTGTCAACCAATACATCAATCACAACATTAGGGCCAGTCAAACACCTGAAGGCTACTCTACAAACGCTCAACTAACTATTAGCAGTAAGAACGATTAGAATCAAAAAAGGTGAGCGCCCGATCATAATTGTAAACATTTACCTACGTCCCAGGCATAAATCTAAGGGGGCTATACCACTAATCGACGAGCTGCTAAGAATCATTGAGGAGTAAGGGACCGATAATATCATAGTTGCGGGAGACTTCAACCTTCCTCTTAAGGGAATTCCAACTGAAGATGACCAGTTACAAGACCTAAACAGGGTGTGGAAAATCCCAATGCAGGGGAAATGCACCACAATTAAACAGTCTGGATCAAGCACGCACCTTCTAAGTGAACTTGGGCACCTCAACCTGAGAGCCCTGAATGGCCGCTTCCAGGAAGACAACCCGCCAGCTACCACATTTTATTCGGCATCCGCCACCTCATATATCGACTACACATTTACGACACTTAAACTGTTTTATGAAATCTCTTCTTGTAGGTTGGGAGAACCGATCGAGAGCGATCACTCACCAAAAGAAGTAATCTTCAAAGGTGTCGCTCCCCAGCTATGCACAGCAAATAAAGCAATAGCCACAGAATAGCCACAGAATATACCACTAACAATAAAAGGATCAAGTGCAACCCCGATTCAGTGAAGAAGCTTTTAGAATCAGCCAAATCTATCCTTCTTGAAATCTCCAACCAAAAAAGGAGCCCCTTAGCTAAGTGGGAGAACATAACTGTCAGTCTCTGGGAGAAGTTTGCAACTAATGCAGGATCCAGAAAAAGAACACTAAGCAAGATACAACCAGCTAATGACAACATGCCCCAAATTACAAAACTCAAATCCGCCATCAACCAAACCTCAAGGAAGCTCCACCGGAACCTGCAGGAGCACTCCCTTCGGGGAGAACTGAGTAAACTTAAGGCAAGTCTCAAAAAGACAAAATGGGTCACAAAGAGACAAGAAAATGGAACAATATGGGCTAGACTTCTCCACAGTTCAAAAAGCAAGAACAGTGCAAAGTTCTAGCAAACAATCAACTCCTTACAACACCATTCCCATCATGGAATAGACTCCTATCTTCCAGAGGAAGACTGGGCCTCGTATTTTCATGACCACTTCAACAGTCCTGGCCCAGAGAGAAACGGGCATGAGGAAGGCCTCGAGGCAAACATGGATGACGAGATGCAACTGGAATTTAAAAATGGCAAAAAGGATTCTGAAGCAGGAAAAGGTTGGCCAGGAAATGAAGCATTTCAAAATCCATGAGAAGAATCATTCAAGATAACAAAACAACAAATAATGAGGCAAATTGGAAAAGGGAGACTGGAAGGAGCACCGGGCCCAAACAGGATTCCTTCAATACTATACAAACACAACCCAGAGTTTTGGTCTAAGATCTTAATACCATTATACAACCAGATTTTGGCCAAAGCAAAACTCCCAGAATTATGGAAAGGATCAATAATCTTGCCAATTCACAAACAGGGCGACAAGGGCGATGTGAAAAACTACCGCCTAGTCGCCCTGATCGACAACGATGCCAAATACTACGCAGAATTGATCCTAGAAAAACTGAAAGCCTGGGCCTTCTCCTCATCCATCATACCAATAAACCAGACCGGTTTATGCAAACACATGGGAACAATCACTAACATCATGGCCCTAACACTTTTGATTGACGCCGCAAAGGAAGACAGACAACAGCTATATTTGTGTTTCATTGACTACAGCTCGGATTTTGACCACATTGATCGAACAAGACTATGACAAAAGCTGAAAAGATGGGGCATACCACCAGCCCTACTAAAACAACTAGTCCTATTACACACGGACTCATTGCTAAAAGTCAAGCTGGGGACTGGACACACCTTTCGAGACGTTCACAACCACCAAGGGGCTATAACAAGGGTGTGTCCTAGCTCCCATACTATTCAACCTCTTCATGGCAGATCTACCTGCAAGGATAGATAAATGCAGATCACACACCCCCAAGCTAGGAAGACGACCATTTCCAACCTTCTATACGCTGACGATTTAGTCCTAGAAATTCGAACACCAATAGGACTCCAGCACTTACTAGACGTAACTCAAGAATACTCTCACGAGAATACTTTGAAGATAAATTTAGACAAAACAAAAACAATGACCATAAATCTTACCAAAAAGAAAAAACCCTGTTGGCATCTGCACACATACTGATTAGAACCAGTAAAGGACTACAAATACCTAGGAGTCCTGCTGGATAACAAAGGTTCCTTCAACCCCGAAATAGACGCACTAAGGCGAAAAGGCAGTACAATAACCATCGCCATGAAGGCACTAAAAAAAGCACTTGCCGGACCTTCTTTGGTGCCCCTACTCGAGGTCATACAAAAAAACTCCTTCAGACGATAACATACCGGAGCGAGGTAATGCGAGGAAGAGAGGCCATTGCTGTGGAACAAATAATCACCACGTCGTATAGAATGATTTTTTAGCTTCCAAACTATGCCTCCCCGCGCAAATAAGGCTAGAGTTTGGACTACAGAAACAGTCCTTGGCCAGAAGGGGTGCATTTGTAAAATGTTGGCATAGGATCAGAGGAGCAGAGCAAGATACATTAAACTGACAACTCTGGGATGAAGTGTCACTAAGAGGGAATTCACCGGCCGGAGCGTACCTTAGAGACTTCCTATGCCAACTAGGCCTGAGCAGTCCATGGGAGTCACCAGCGATCCATAAATGCCTTAAGAAAGCAGTCACTAAATCCGTCAAAGTGTCAATGAAGAAGACAAGGCCGCACTCGCAAAAAGGGAACATGGCTGGCACGTACTAAAAAACTATGTTACAACCTTACCACAAATATATCTGAGTGAAGGATTCAACATTCTTTCGAAAGAGATATTTTAATAAAATCGGATGGGCATAATACTGATTTTACCCCACCTTCCACTATGGAAGAGGAAACCTGGAGACACACCTGTCGACTATGTGGCCACGGATCGGAAGATCTTGTCCACATAATCTGCAACTGCACAAGTTTATCAAAAGAACGATGCCTACTCCTGCGCCACCTCTTCAATCAAATTGGGATTTGCTCGTGCAGACAGGCAGTGCTGGCTTGCTTTAAATCTGGTTCCACGCAACTGACCTGCCATTTCACAAAATTCCTCAACATAGTAGAGAGGAGACTGCAGACAGAACCATGCCAGCTTTGTACATCGCATAATCTCCACAAGGATACATTAATACTAATCTCACAATAAAAGAGTGGAAAAGCAAACCTCCATCCAAAAAAATAAAAAATGGCTGTGGGTGCTAGATTGTCAGGGGTGAAGCCTGGACCTGTGTGCTCTTTAAAAAGACTACGATGCACTGCAGCATTTTGCACAAGATATAACAACACTAATCTGCGTAAGTATAGATCCTGACTTTCGTGGGTGTGATTTTGGGTCGTGGGACCAGGTTGCGGAACTGAGTTGTGTCCATGACATTTACGGATGCACCAGTGTCAATGAGAGCAGTCATCTGGACCCCACCAATCTCTACTTTGACCCATAGGTGAAGGCCTCTTGCGATGATCATCATCATCTTCAGGGCGACTCGCAGTCACAGCACGTTGGCTGCTCTGTTCTTCCTTGCAAGCCTCGATGGACAGAGCAGAGAGTCAGCTGCCGTCGTGTGGCACACCTTGGCAAAGTAGTTTGCATGACCACATTTTAGACAAGGCTTTCCTTGCGTTGGGCACAAGTTTGGCGTGGGGTGTACCATGCCGCAGTTTCCACAGACTTTCTCGCTCTGTTTAGGGGTGGCGGCCATGCGTGGTCAGGCAGTGCGGCACAGTATAGAGTCTACATGTTCTTCCTTGACTTTCGAGGCTTTGGGAGTCGCTGGCGTGCCCACACCATGTGCGACGGCTGCCTCCATGTCTTCAGCCTGGCTTTCTTCCAGCTCGTGGGACCGAGCCAGGATCAGTATGTTGTCTAGCGTGATGCCTGGTTGGCGTTGGATGAGCTTCTTTAGGTTGGACGACTGGCACCCCTGGATAAGCTGAGCTGTGATTTTGTCTGGCCTGTCAATGTTCATGCAGGTGCTTGCCATTTTGTGAAGACACGCATAGAATGCATCCACTGATTCATTCTCAGTCTGCCAGGTGTGCTGCAGCTTGAATCTTTAATAGTTGGGGTTCAATTGTGGATCAAAGTACCAGTAGAGAGCAGCCACAGCAGCATCAAAGTCATCGTCATCCCCTGTGTTGGGGAGATTTTCGAATAAGTCATACAACTCTGCACCGCCCAAGTGAAACATCATGGACCATTTGACTGCGCGTCTGTCTTGCGCCTGGTGCAAAAGTAATGTTCAAGCCATCTTATCCACTGGTGCCACCACGGGGCAGCAGTCATGGAGTCCACCAATTGGCTGAATGGTGGTAGTGCTGTGACTGGCATGGTTGCGCAACGTTGAGGCGCGGGCCGCAGCATCTTGCAGCAGGAATGACATGCTCTTACTGTAGACGTGCGTCTCAAATGTTCTACTTTCAGAATCTTAGTCATGACGATGTTTTCCCCATCGGCAGGGCATGTGTGCACTCTCTCGGTCCCAGCACACAGGCACTACATGTGGCTATATACACTTTGCACTGTGCTGTGCCTGCTTCCCTCTTGCCTTCTGCTGTACTGTCCCAGTGAAAGCATGTGTTGGCACATTCTGCGGAACTCTTTTCTCGTTTAACCATACAGTATGCACAATGTCACCAGTTCCCTTGCTAGGCCCCTTCTTTCCCCTACTGCTGTGTGGTTGCTAACACAGTTTATTGGAGTGTGTCACTATACTCGTAGTTGCCCCCTTATGCACCTTCTCCTTTATTCTATTATCATTCTCATTATGTCCATTTCTCTTCCTTTTTTTTCTCTTGGTGTGGGGCTTTGACCAGGACAATGTTGGTCCCACCTGAGCACACCAAGCAGGCACAGTCACGCAAACGCTGTGCTGTCAGGCACACACCTGCCCTCAGCACTGGTACCTGGAGCTTGCGTCCAATGCCAGCGATGCTTCCCAATGAAGGCCTCTTCCCGGCCACAAGTGTCGGCGGGAAACATCGGTTACATCGCGGTGTTTACACCGCAATACCTTTACAACGCGGGTATTACAACGCAAGTCATTACAATGACTTGCGCTGGATGGCGCTCTAAGCTAAGGAATAGTATGATTTACTATTCCAACACCTTTCCTACTGTAACGTAGGCTGGCGTTGGAATAGTAAATCATACTATTCCTAAGTCCAGCGCCCTCCAACGTAAGTCATTGTAACGACTTGCCTTGTAATGCCTGCGTTGTAAAGGTATCGCGGTGAAAACAACGCGATGTAACGTCATATATTCGTGTCGGCAGTAGCCAGCTCCCCTTCCAGCGATACCACAGGCCGCCGCTAGGTTGCACGGCAGGGACAAACGCGGTTGCTGCAGGATGCAGCGTGAGACACCACTCTTCTTCGCTCCTTCGAGAGCCAGGAGTGGACACCGCAGGGGGGACAGAGCGATGTCAGTGGAGCCACGCAACAGGGCCACTCACCACCAGCAGGCTGTCATGCCACGTGACAGGGCTTTTCCCACCTGGACATGGCACCGGGGACAGCAGCGCCGCACTGCTCTCCGCACGTTCTGGAGATAGGTAGGCCCTCTTGCACATGGAGTAGACACCGGCCTCGTCACCAATGTGGAGATCATATCAGGAGCAACAGGGTACACTTAGGCCACTCACAGAGGGGTAATAATAAAATGCACGGACACACTAGATGCTAGTATCGCTGAGTGACCATGAGCGATCATCCAGCCTTTATTCATAACATCGGGCCACTCCCTGCCCTCAGGCTACATGCTTGCTAAAATGCAGCATAGAGGCCGGGTGGCACTCTACACTAGGGTGACCAACCGTCCGTAAATTTCACGGACCGTCCGTAATTTGGATCTCACGTCTGTTGTCCGTGAAGATCCCTTTTACGGACACCTTTTGTCCGTAATTTTGGGCATTGAAGGGAGCAATTCTGTTCCCCTGCATGAAGCCTCAACTCCCTGAGGGGGCCGCCTCGCACTCCTCCTCGGAGCACAAGAGCAGCACCACCCTGCCCTTTGTCATGCTGTATGCGGCTGATTGTCACATACAGAATGACAATGGAACAGTCTGGGCTGCAAAGCATGTGGTGGGCCTCCCCCAGCCTCCGTCTAGGGCAGGGCATTCTGTCAGACAGAAGAAATGTGCAGAAACGCCAATGCTACTACATGAGAATCCAGTTCAAGAAAAGAAGCTGGTAAAAGAAGTTAAAAAGAAAGGGCTAGAGTTCTTTCACAGCCTCGTCATTTTAGAACTGATGCATTTTCAATATTATATTCAAGGAAGCCATGATTGCTACTTTTTTATTTTATGCAACTAACAACCATTGACAAAGCCAATAGTTCTGGCTTATTGCAGGTTTAACGTTACTTGTTGTGTTATATATCTGGATACAAAGAAGAGGCAAAATACCAGTCGGGTGGTACACTATACTAAGCACAGATTTTTAGCTTAGGTGTTTTAAGCCACGCCCTTAATTACATGGAACACCCCCTTTGGAGAGACCCCCCAGTTTTTTCACCCCACCTAAAGCCCTGGAAACAACACCATCTCACAGTCACCTCATGGCCTGGCACTGTGCATCATGCATTACTCATGACTTCCACTTTTTCAGATTGCCTATGTTTAAGGGCATAGTGAACCCTACCCCCACCCCGCCCCTTGCTTTAGGAACTACAGCAAGGGTGAAATTCTTGATGGGCCTCTTCTGCCTGCAACTCTGCAGACAAAGGCTCAGCTCATACTTAATATGAAAAGGTGGGCGAGTGATTAAGTGAAGGGATGGGTGGATGGCTGGATAGATTAGTGAAAGGGTGAATGGATGGATAATGAGAGAAAGGATGGATGGATGAGTGAGTGGAAGGATAGATGAGAGAAAAGGTAAATAGATGGATGTATGGGTGGAAGGGTAGATGGATGGGTAAAAAGGTGGATGGATGAGTGAAAGGATGGATGGATGAGTGAAATGGTGGATGATGGGCGAGTGAATGGGTGGATGGATGAGTGAAATGATGAATGGAATGATGAATTGATAAGTGAAAGCGTGAATGTAAGGATGGATGAGTGAGTGAAAGGGAGGGTAGATGGACAAAAGGATGGATAGATGAGTGAAGGAGTGAAAGGGTGGATGGATGAGAGAAAGAATGGATGAGTGATAGGGTAAATGGATGGATTCATGAGTGGATGAGTAGATGGATGGGTGGAAGGAATGATGGCTAAGTGAAAGGGTCGATGGAGAGAGAAAGGGAGGATGGATGGATGACTGAAAGTGTGAATGAGTGGAAGGATGAGTGACTGGGTGGATGGATGAGTAAGTGAAAGGATGGCTGGATGGGTGAAAGGCTAAAAGGCTGGATGGATGAGTGAATGGATGTATGGGTGGAAGAGTGGATGGAAGAGTGTACCGATGGATAGGGTGAAAGGGTGGATGGATGGTTAATGGATGGATGAGTGAAATGATGGAAGGAAGGATACATGATGGATAGGTGTGCAAATGGTTGAATATGTTTGGATATGGATGGGCTTAATTATATACTATTGCGCGACCTCCTCTGATGTGTCTGTAAAACTTACCTTTTGTACCGAAGTTTTGTCCTGAATTTTGACCTCCTGTCCTGAATTTTTGTCCTGAATTTTGACCCTTTGTAATGAATTTTTACACTCACCATCCTGAATTTGCACCCATGCCAGTTGGTCACCCTACTCTACACTACCCTAGACATGAAAATAAATGGCGCTCTTTTAACTCTTTCCAGGGCCATTGAATAAGCGCCTGAAAAGCAATCGTGTGTATGCCTTTGTAAATCACACACACCCTCTAACATGATGTCACTGCTGTAGTTTGTGCCTGCAGGTCGAAGAAAACCTCGCATTGCCGGCACATGCACAGCAGGACATGTCCAAAACCCATCTCCCTCCCCCCACAGTAATAAAACACAGATTTGGCCCACTTTATCACCGAGCAGCAAGTAGTCATTTAGTTTCAGCTGCTTGGTGTTTCTTCTCTTCTCCATCAGGGTAGGAGGGCGACGTCCATTTCAGCATTTATCACCAGCAACCCTTGCTAGAGACTGGAGTTTCATGGATCTGCTTGCTTACAGGTTCAGTATTCCGTTCACCTGAAGCTAACTAACCGTATTACTCTGCTTTCCACGCATGCACAGAGACATGTCTGTATGTTTAGTGTTTGGCTTTCCGAGACCATGACAAGGCACCAGAAGGTACTCTCACAAAATGCACCATATATTCGCCGACTAAAGTTAAAATAGTTAATGGCCATGTCCTCTAAACTTTGGGTGCACTTCTATGATCTCCACCCCTGATTTTCAGCGGGCGAATAGAAATACGGTCAGCACAGACATAGGGGGGAAATTTCATGTTTAAAACTCCAGCATGTCCTTAAGATGAGGTAACAAACCTGTCAACTCACCTTCATTTGGCGGGTGTACCCTCTTTTTACTTCCATCCACCTGCTTGAAAAATAAAATAACTCCATTGACATTTTTGGGGTCCCCCGCTTCTCAAACCTTTATCACTCTCTAAAAAACGTATTCATTCTCCAGTCACCTTAATGGGGCCACACTTTTAACGTCAGACTTCATCCAGGTTTTGAATTAAAACATTGATAGGTATGAGGTGAATGCTTTATGTCGCCCCACCACGGAGAGACAAAAGTGCCATTCTACAGCTACAAGCTGAAAAAAAGTCAATTTTCTAGTGGAAGGAGCGTCACAGCCCCAAAAATATTTTTGACTCTGGTGCTGGTGATCTTTCCCCAGTCCTGGCCAGTGATGTAGAAGGTAGAGCGGTATGTAAGGAGCTCACAGACCATCTTTTTCCCTACCATAGTTAATATATAGAGTACAATTAACGTGGGGAGTAGATGCTCATGTTATTTATAGCTCATATTCAGTGGTTTCAGTGGGTGGATCAGTTGGGAACAACATTTCCAATCTTTTCCAATGCTACTAAAGCAATCCACATACTTCTTGTTGAAAAGCAACCATCCCTGGATGGTTAATGTTGACCTTCAGGTGGTCTGGCACAAAAAGAAGGGAGCGGATCTAATATACTGCAAAGCCAGTGGAGAGGGAGACAACTCAAGAAGAAACAAGCCTTCTCTGCAAGATGCCTACTATCTGAAAGAAATGTATATTTGTGCAATTGGTTAATCAGCAAATCTAATGGCTGCTTGGGAGATAGTATAGGCTTTATTTGATGGCGCTGTGCAAGGCTTGCTCGTGACAAAAATGTATTCATTTTGCGAGGTAATGTAAGGGTGTTAGCAGCTGAGTTCTGGATTGCTTCCTTCTAAAGGAAACTTACAAAAAGCGGTTTTCATTAGGTACAGTTTTATTGGATAGCATTATATATATTTTGAAAACATTTGTTTTATCTTAAAAACACTAAATCTCTGTACATTTTGAGGCAGCCTACATTAAATTGTGTGTAATACAGTTTTTAAATAATGACTTGCATAGTCACAGTGCTTTCAGTCGCAGGTTGAGATGTCGTAGTACTAGAGAAATAAATGTCACTATTCCCCACTGCGCCAACCAGGATTCAGTTCTATGACTGTTTGGTTGGACACATAGGGGTATATTCACAAGAACGTGCGCTAAACATCTTCAAAAAATGTTAACCCAACTTCACACATCGCAGTCTATCGCGGGAAAATAACCCTGTGTTAACGTGGAATTCACAACACGGCGGTACCATGCAATAGCCTCCCGAAACCGCGGCCAATGTCCGCGAAACAACCACCGCGACGGCGATAAAAACACAAACCCCAACGCGTAAAAAGACGCGATGGGCCCAAACGCGATAAGAAAACAGTGATAACCAGCGAGAGGCCAGCAATACCCACGCGTAATGCGGGAAAAAGCACAAGAACAGCATACGGAAAATGCCACTAAAAAGGAAATGAACTGCGGAGTACCACGGATGCACCCTGACCGACTGCAGAGGACAACATGAACCCCACAATCCCCACGGAGGAACACCCAGGAATCCAGGGCTCGTGGAAGGGCAATGAGAAGAGGAAGAGGAAGACGGGGTACAGTCTGCAGGAAAACACGATTATCGTCACGGATGAGATAGAACACCACCACCAACTGTACGTCACCTCCAACGTGTCATTGGCAACAAAGAGGCAAAGATGGCACACCATCTCGGACCATGTGAATGCCGTCGCAGCGCCGAGGAGGACAATGGAAGAGGACAAGAGGCGCTGGATTGATGTGAATGGCAAAACCAAGCAGAAACTCGCTGCCAACACGAAAGCAGCAACGCACGTCGGAGGAGGGGGCCAGCAGAACACCAGGAGCTGAATGACATGGAGAAGATGGTGGCCACAGTCACCAGTCGGGAGACGGTGACAGGAGTTGGGGATCCGGACACTGCCCAACATGACCCGACACTACATCAACAGGGTGCGTACCGACCAGGGAGTGGGGGGACGGGGGAGATGGGCACAATGGCACACATGCACAATTAAGCAGAGCACACTGCACACCCACAATGACCCAGGATCATGTCCCTGATCCCACGGGAACACTTCAGCACACACACAAACACCAAGTAGTCCCACGTACACCATGTGCCCAAAGGGGCACCCACCCAACACATCACCAATCACACAACCAACACATGCACACGTGCGAAACACAGCAAACATGCATATACGTCAGCCACACTGACAATGCAAGAGACACCACATGACGAGTAGCATGGCTGCAGTCCAATCATCATGACAATGTACACGGCACAACACTGAGGTGGCTGAGTGCGGACCACAACCGGAAAGGAGCAGGTCACACTCGGACACAACCACCTGCACAAACAACCCCTGACGTCAACGACACATCTGCGGACAAACCATGCCCAAGAGTCACAACTCGACAAAGAGCACAAGTTACCCAAGTCTGCAACATCTCAGCACTGTGGAAGCACAGAACTGAAAGGCACACCGCATGAAAGGGATAAGTGGCAGCCAAATCAGAGCCGCAGGAGCGACTCACCCACCGTGCAGCATACGCACATAAGAATAAGTGCACCTCGACATTGACAACATCCTGGTACAAACAGCAACACCTCCACAACAGAACACAGGACACAACTGGTGCCGCATATGTGCACAACATGGCCAATCACATCTGGCACAGCAGGAAACTGTGACATGACAATGTACAAGTACAACCTGTAACCTGCAAATATTTATTATTCACACATGCTGTGCTTGTGGACATTTTGTACTGTCCCATGATTGCCAGGGACGGCCACAATGTGACGTGCTCATGAGAATAAATTGGCAATGAGGGTGTTCCTACGGTCTATTCCTGCCGCAGCTGCAGTGGAATGTGGGCCACCTGCCCCATCGTCCTCATCATCGTCCGGTACTTCTGGAACTTGGATCCATGGGGCATTGGTGCGTACACAGATGTTGTGCAACACACAACATGCAACGATCATCTTGCACACGATGTCTGGGCTGTACAGGAGCCTTCCACCTGTGACGTCTAGGCACCTGAAACGTGACTTCAACATGCCAAATGTGCATTCCACGATGCCCCTGGTGCATATGTGGGCCGCATTGTACTGCCTCTGGGCGGGTGTGTTCGGGTCTCGGAGGGGTGTCATCATCCAAGGGCAGAGTGCATATCCTTGATCACCTGTGACAGCGCAGAGAGAAAAGAGTCAATACTTGGTTCGGCATGATGTGTTGGCAGGCCCACTAGTCCAGTGACGCCTGTGCTGGCTGTGTGTGGGGTGAGTGTAAGCCAGCCCTCAGGGAGTAGCTGGTGCTGGCAACAACTTCAACAGTCATCAGGCACTCAGGAATGCAATGTTCGAACAGCAAGGGAGCATGACTTGAGTTGCACAGAGTTAGTGGCCCCGGATGCACAGCGGCCGACACGGGCCTACCGCCACGGGACGCTGACTTGCGGGAGACTGGGGTAGGGTCATGAGGGCAGAGCAGGGTCTCGTATGTATCAAAGGTGGTTTTCGCGGAGTGTCTCGGGGGAGAGTGGGAGGTGTACCCCCAGGGCATGAGGCAGAGGGCACATACCAGCTGTGTCCGGCAACATGGCGGATATGAATGCCACAGACTCATGCCAAACACCAAGTCCGTACCTGCCAGTTGCTGATGACAACCCCCAGGCCACAGGCTCAGACACCAACAATGTTCTGCCGGAGGCTGACGGTGACTCACGGCGCACAGGGTTAGTGGCACCAGGTCAGTCCTTGCTAGTGGTTGACCTCCTCCGTAACGGTGATCCGTGTTTCCACCGGACTGAAACGCATCTTTCTCTCACTCCTCTCCCTGCGTTCACTGGCATGAACTCTGCCATTGATTAATGAAGACTCAGTTCTAGATGTGGGACATACTGGACTGCAGTGTAGGCCGGCTGCAGCGGTGGGGTATGTCAACGAATGAGGACTCCTGGGGGCCTGTGTCACGGAGGAAAGCGATGGTCTGAGGAGGCTGCCAAGGTCGCGGGCATGGGTCTTGGAGCTAGCACCCGCATGTGGTGGGCCCTCTTTGACACACAATGGTGTCGGCAGGTGAGCAGTGCGGCCTTGGAGCGATGGGGCGGGCAAGCCGGGTCTGGGTATCAGTGGCCTGGGGTGCAGCAGGCGCACAGGCTCGCAGGCCCCGCTGCTCACGGCGTCGGCCTCGTGGCGGGCTGAGAGGCGCCGCCCTGGCAGTGACGTTGGCCATTCCGGGAGAGCACCACGCTCAGCACAACAGTGTTTTCATCCACACCCCTGCGCAGGCCTGGCGTAAGCCGGGCCAACCCACTACGCTCACGCACACAGGGGGGGACACAGCGAGCGACATTTCTGCGATCTAACCCACAGCCTGGGGAGACATGGTTGCGTCCACTGTTCACTACTCTCCAGACACCAGCAGTTAATGTCTGCATGGACATATCTGTGGTTTGCATACCCAGGTCTGTCCAGCACATTCACGCCACACTTGTCGTTGTGTACATTCCCATTCATGGGTCACTTGCATCCTTCGCACATGCCTGCTTTCCGCCTCTCCACACGTTCAGCTGTTGTGTGGCTGTGGTGCCATGATATAGCTGGCTTGTGTACATGGGAAGCCCAGGATCCCAATGGAGTTGTGTTGTCGTGTCTGGTAGGTGGGCATGTTGATTGACATGTTGTATGTGGTTTGGTCACGTGTGCATTCCCACAGTTGTGCGTTGTGTGATGGTGGCTTTGAGGTGTGTGGTGTGTTGATTTGGTACTTACCAACGAGCAGTCCAGTTCCATAGATGCCATCCTGGAAGCGCTGGTTGATGATGGACTGTCGGAACATGTAGGAATCGTGCACACTGCCTGGGTAGTTTGCGACGACATTGGTGAACATTCCCCGGTGGTCCACTATTGCCTGCACATTGATGGAATGCGTGTGCTTTCTGTTGCGGTAGATGTGTGCAGTGTCCGCAGGGGGCACAAGTGGGACATGTGTGCAGTCAATGGCCCCCAACACGTGTGGGAATCTAGCAATGGCGTAGAAGCCTTGCTTGGTCTCCAGCTGTTCCTGCGCAGTGTGGGGGAAGTGAAGGTACTGGGGTATGAAGCTGATGATGGCATCCAGGACAGGTGTGAGGAACTTTGATAGGGCTGGCTGTGAGACTCCTCCGACTCTGGCCGTTGTTGGTTGGAAGGTACCAGAGGCCAACGTGTGCAGCACAGCCAGCAGCTTTGTCTGCGGAGGGATGTTGGTTGTCCGCTGTGTTGGGACCGTCAGCCTGTGGCCGATGTGGGTCATGATGCGGAGGATGGTTGTCCTTTTGAGCCTGTAGTGGGCAATGACTTCCTCGGGCGTTAGGTCTGTGAGACTGGTGCGTTTTCGGTAGGTCCGCTGTCTTACTCTGCGCTGCCTCTGTGGTGGTCCGGGGGGTGCCGGTCCGGGTCCTGGGGGTGGTGGCGGTCCTGGGGGTGGTGGCGGTGGGTGTTGTGGCCCTGTTGGGGCTCCAAGCTGCATGATGAGTAGCTCCATGGCGTCGGTTGTTCTTCGGGTGTGGCTGTGTGCGGGGCTCCGTTGCCTACTGCAGGTAGTCATCCTGCTTAACACCAGCAAGAGGCAGGTGTTAAATACCTGCTGCTACCGCGGCTTATCGCGTGGTTTTGGTTCGCATCGCAGATCTGGCTGTTCGTTGTGAAAGTGGTGTAGTGGTGTTTTCGTGTGTTTTTGCACGGGAACGCCTACTCTGCATCTCATTAGGGTTAGTTGGTGGTGTCACCCGTGGGGATAAAATTTGCGGCAGTTATCGCGGGAATACTGGCGATGTCTGCAGTTTGCACCCGCTTGTGAATGGGGCATTAAATCTATCTCCACTTTTGATGCGTTAAGGTGGCGATAACTCTGCGATAAGTCCTTGTGAATATGCCCCATAGACAACTGCATTGATCGCATGAAGCAATCTAGAGTTCAAATGGAAAAGAGTTTATTTCCCACCATTTACGTTAACTTGCATTTATTTTTCCCTTATAGTGCACAGGTTATATTGTATATGTATTTTCCTGATTGTGAAATGCCAGCAAAATAGTTGCAGAGTTTTGTGTCCACGTCTCTGGCTCGCACCATACCGACTGACCCCTCCCCATTGTACTCAAAAGGGCAGTTCTCATACTTTATGTACTTCGACCACTACTTGTATTATGTGCTACATAGAAGCCAGCATGGGCAATTTCCAATTGTTTCCGCTTTTAACACAGTAAGGGACATCATTCTTTTGTAACACAAAGAACAGTTACTGTTAGAAATGGGATCTCTAGTTGGCAAGGGCTTGCACCTTTGTCCAAGTAGGGACCCTTCTTCCTAGTCAGGGTAAGGGAGTTACACTCCTAAAATAACCCCTGCTCACCCCCTTGGTAGCTTGGCACGAGCAGTCAGGCTTATTCTAGAGGCAGTGTGTAAAGCATTTGCACATAACCAACAGTAATACAGTGTAAGCACTACAAACGGACACCACACCAGTTTAGAAAAATAACCAATATTTTTATATACTCAAGACAAGACCAATTACGACAAAAATCCACAATACTATACTTTAAAAATGAATGCTTGATAAGGTAACTTCTTCTTTGCAGGAATAACACAAAAGCAAAGTTCGTACGAGTCGGTAGCCCCGTCCGGGTCTACCGCGATGCTGAATTACACAGAGTCCAACAGTTCCAGCCGACCGCGTCGCTACGGGCCAGCAGAGTCATGAACAGACTTGGTCACAGTACCTTTCTCGTTGTGGCTGGTACGGAGTGTACGAGCCGGTCGGCGTTCGTCGCGGTTGCGGTGCAAAGCGGAGCGGTGCAAGGTGCGGTGTCCCTCGATGCGGTGCAGGCAGCGGCTCGATGAGCGTCGTGCAGACGGAGTCGGTGAGTCCAAGGCGTGCGGTGCAGGGCGAGACGGTGTACGATGCGGTGCTGACAGGTTGCGATGCAGGCAACCAAGCCGGAGTGCGGGAGCTGGCGTCGGACAGCGGTGCGAGTCGGAGCAGTGCGTCGCAAACGTGCGAGCGGTGCCCCAAATGCGATGCGGTCACGACTGTTGAGCCAGTTGCAGCGTCCGCGTCGGTCGGGTCCTGCTGGTTCAGTGAAGCGATGCGATGCGAACTGCGGTGCCCACAGTTCACGGTGCAAGCAGCGGCTCGGTGTTGACGGCGTCGGACGTCGCCTACGGTGAGACCAGGGTTGCGATGTGAAGCGGGGCGATGCGGTCTGCGGTGCAAACAGGTCACCGGTCAGGGATGGATTCGGTTGACGGAGTCGGTTGCAGTTCCCTTCCTCTGTGGCAACTGAAACAGCGTTCCAGAAGCGGTACCCAGAGGCTTGTGAAGTCTTTGTAGTCCCTGAGACTTCTTAACAGGAGGCCAGCTCGGTTTCAGGCCCTTGGAGATACTCAGCACAAGTTTGTAGAAAGTTCAGTCTAGTCCTTTCACTGCCCAAGGCAGAAGCAGCAGCTGCAGGCCAACCCAACAAAGCAACAACACAGCAAAGGGGCAGTACTCCTCCTGGCAGCTCTTCCAGCTCTTCGTCTTGGCAGGTTCCTTGATTCCAGCGAGATCTAAATTCATGGGGTCAGGGCCCCAATATTTATATCCCAAATTCCTTTGTTCTCTGAAGGCAGAGAGGCCTTTGCCTAGTCCAAACCAGTTCTGGAGCACTTTGTTGACAAGTCTCCGTCCCTTCTTTCAGAGAGTAGGCCAGGGACATCAGACGCACCACAGGAGGTGGAGCCAGCATTGTGGAGGGAAGGCACTGTCCTATTCCAGGGCCCAGGTGCAACTCCTCCCACCCATCTACATGTAGATCTTGCTATTCAGCCCTGTGCTGACTCACCCTGTCTCCTGGCATCCCCCAGCCCCTGTCACTCACACTCCAGACAAGGAATACACAACCTCGCAGAGGCAGGCTTGGATGGTTAGACAAGAAAATACCCACTTTCTAAAAGAGGTATTTTCATACACAGAATGTTAAAACCAACTTCACTAAAAGATGCATTTTATCATTCTGAGTCCAGGCATACTAAACTCGAATTTCTACCATGTTCCCGGGGTCAGTTAGGATTATAAGCTGTAATAATCAAAACTGCTCGTCCTGGCCTATGGGGAACAGGTAGCCTTGCAATAGTGAAAAACAAACTAGGCTGTAATTCACTATCAGGACATGCCACACACCAGGGCATGTCCTGCCTTTCGCATACAACGCACCCTGCCCACAGGGGTACCTTGGGCCTACCTTAGGGGTGACTAACATGTAGAAAAGGGAAGGTTTAGGGACTTGCAAGTGTGCGCACTTGCCAAGTCGACATGGCAGCCCCAGGCTGCGCACAGGCTCTGCAATGGCAGGCCCGAGTTACACTTTACGGGCTGTTTGCGTGGGTGGCACAATCCAGTGCTGCAGCCCACCAACAGCATTTGGTCTATAGGCCCTGGCACTCACAGTGCACTTTACAAGGGACTGACACATAAACCAAATAGGCCAATCATGGAAACGCCAATCCATAACACATTTTATACAGGAGCACTTGCACTTTCCCACTGGACAGCAGTGAGGAAAGTGCGCAGAATCATTACACCAGCAAAAACAGAGTCAAAACCGGGAGGTCAGAAAGCAAAAAGTCAGGGGAAACACGCCAAAAGATGCCAAGTCTAACACATGTCCCCTCCAGCTGAAAGTAGGGAGAACTACCCAACCCCATTGGAGTTCTCTTCACTAAGGCGGAAGAACCTGGACAGACCATCTGCGTTGGCGTGTTATGTACCAGAGACGGTGTTCCACCGTAAAGTCCATTCCCTGTGGAGATGGACCACCTCAGCAGTTTTGGATTCTCACCCCTCATTTGCATCAACCATCTGAGGGGCCTGTGGTCTGTCTGAACCCGGAAGTGAGTCCCAAACAGGTATGGTCTCAGCTTCTTCAGCGCCCAGACCACAGCAAAAGCTTCCCTTTCTATGGCACTCCACCTCTGTTCCCTGGGGAGTAGTCTCCTGCTAAGGAAGACTACAGGCTGATCCAGGCCCTCTTCGTTCAGTTGTGAGAGCACCGCTCCCACACCATGCTCTGAAGCGTCAGTCTGCACGACGAATTCCTTGGAGAAGTCAGGTGTCTTGAGCACGGGCGCCGTGCACATGGCTGCCTTCAGGCCATCAAAAGCTTTCTGGCAGGACTACGTCCAGATCACTTTCCTGGGCTGCTTCTTAGAAGTCAGCTCTGTTAAGGGGGCAACGATGGTGCCATAGCCCTTAACAAATCTCCTACAGTAGCCGGTGAGACCTAAGAAGGCTCTCACCTCTGTCTGGGTCTTGGGGGGCTCCCAAGCCAGAATGGTGTCAATCTTGGGTTGTAGGGGCGCCACCTGGCCGCTTCCTACCTGGTGTCCCAAGTACACCACAGAACCCTGCCCAATCTGGCACTTACTGGCCTTGAACGTGAGGCCTGCACCTTGCAGAGCCCTCAACACTTTCTCAAGGTGCTGTAAATGTTCTCCCCAGCTGGAACTGAACACAGCAATGTCATCCAGGTAGGCGGCACTGAAATCCTCCAGCCCAGCCAACACCTGATTGACCAACCTCTGAAAGGTGG